>KV751371.1:803626-815496 GCA_001698575.1 Mola mola | reverse complement strand
TGTCCTACTCACAGTCCTCTGATGTCATCAAGGTGAGAACATAATATGCTTATTCATATCTGGTATTTAAATACATTATCCTCATTGTGATCAGTTCTCAATATTTATTTATCTTCTATCTATAACACTCTGCCATTCAGACACTAGAAATGCAGCTGTGGCTGTGTTTTAACTGTGGTTGCTGCAGTGTTTCAACTTCCAGAACTTAATTATTTTAGCAAATGTAAAAATGGTCCAGTAACATCAAATAAAAGAATCACCTCAACAGCAATCATACACATTCACACGTACGTTACCATCCTAGAGCATGGGATGATTTATTCGTTTTTTGTGCTGTGTGCCAGTTGCTCTCTTCACAAAGATAACTTAATATCATTAATCCCCACCGACTGTTAAGTTGCAGGAAAACTGTGTTTGATGATAAATTGTAGTCACAATGAGCATTAATTGAACTGACTTTGGTAGTAGTTAATTGATGACCCATCAGTGGGACTTGGGGAATTTATGCAAACAAATATGTTTTTCTAAACCAAGTTCAGCAGTATGAATATGTGAAAATGTATCGAAAGAGTTCATTAAAAAATATATATAAAAATATGTTGATTAACATATGATTGCTGTTTATTATGTGTATAATTGATTGCCAAAGCAGAAGATTTTTGAAAATGTAAGAACATATTCTTATATCCGGAGAATGTAAATGAAAGCTCATGTTGGACCAGAGAGTTTTATTTGTCCAGCTCCATGCTTAAACACCTTGTGAATTTATTTAGTAGTCACACTGCTGAAGGTTTTTTTATAAGCTGTTATGGACTTGATTTTGAAGATGGTGAATAAAACATAAAATGGATTAAAGTATTTGGATACCTTAGCGCTCTCAGTTAGTGCAGTCCATTCCAAAGGTTTTTGGACCACATCTTGTCAGATCTGAAAACCCCATCAGTGACCTAATTTTTTGAAAGGGGCAGGAACAAACAAATACAAAGTGAAGCCAATGTCATTTTAATGATAACACAATCACTGTTACGAGAACTCAAGTTCCCTTGGCACAGGTACAATAACTGCAACCAAAGGTCCAGTAGAATCTGTTTTCCAATGAGTCTCCTTGTATGTCTTCATCAACTCCAGGAGCCTCTGAGCAGCCTGAAGTCCATGGCTGAGCGAGCAGCACTCAGCTCAGGGATGGAGGGAGACTTGCCCTCCCTGCACCTCACCTCAGGTAACACATACACAGCCCTTTATAAAAGGAAATAGAGGGTTGCCACAGAGCGTTTATAGAGAGCTGTAGTTAAATGGAACAAAATGTCATATCACCTCCCACTCTCAGCCGCCTCTGAACAAAAACTGCTGATGATATTATCCCTTACCAACTTCTTTCTCTTTGTCTCTCGAACTTCAAATCCTGAGTCTCCCGTTCTGCACATCCTCTCTCACTTCCCTATGCTCCCAGTTTCCTTTCCTTCGTCCCACACTCTAATGCTGTGTCTTTGGTGTCTCTTCAGACATCTTTCCTAGCAACACTACGGCCCCCTCAGGCCCCCCGACGGCACCTCAGCCGTCACTGTCAGAGGTCAGTATCCCCCCATCGTTGGGGGTCTGCCCGCTAGGGCCAGTTCCCCTATCCAAAGACCAGCTATACCAACAAGCCATGGAGGAGGCTGCGTGGACGCACATGCCACACCCGTCCGACTCCGAGAGGATCAGGTGCAGTGAAACATCTATGGTTTACCACTATACACTGGAACACACCTTCATGCTACTTCTTTTACTCAAAACACATCCAGTCCAGGCCAGAAAAGTTTAGTTTCTGCTCCACTAAAAGTAATGGCTACTCTGCAAATGCAGATTTTTGATAAAAATAAAAGGTCAGTAAAACATTACAGGGAAGACATCAAATAGTCAAATACTGTATGATTCCATATAGAGGCCTGATTCGACAGTTGATGACACAGTCCAATTGATGCAAAATGCTTATGAAACAAGGATCATTCCATTCTGGCTATATGGGGGTGCTGGATGACTGAATTTAATGACTGAATTTGGAGTGAAAAAGCACAGTACTGCGCTTTCATGCAAGCAGCCGCTTCTTTATCCTACTGTCTCTTTCGACGCCACATCCCCTGTGCCCACTTTCCCTCATTGAAAAATCTTGATTTGAGACCACCACTCAGAGAAAAAAAAAAAGAAAAAAAAGAAATTACCCTCAAAATTTCTGATTTCGTCACACTGGATGTGAGGCCAGTGAACATTGTTGGGAGCAAAGGTTTTAAAGAGTTAATATACACTCGTGAGCAAGATTGGTTCGCCCCTGTCCGTGTGCGTGCGCGTGTGTGTGTGTGTGTGTGAACAAAATAACTCTGCACAGATCATTACCAGATTTTACAGGGGGTGTAATGTGGTTAAGATATTTAACTGAATTAATCTTGAGACCTGTAACACTGAAAACGACAGAGTGAGGAATGGAAGACAAGTGTTGCTTCTGGTGCACAGGGTTGCAACCCTTTGGATGCCTCAAGATAATTAAAAATTAAACAGAGCAAAAGAGTCTCAATCCTTGAATCTAATTAGGCTTTCAAAGTAATTGCGTGTTTTGATTGTTGAATTTACATTGTTTGGCAAAATTATGATTGAGCCCAGATTTGAAGAGCTTGATCCAGATTCTACAGCTTTTCTTTGTCATCTCACTTACATCAAATCTAAATCAAATCAAATAAAATTTTATTTGTATAGCCCGAAATCACAATTTACACATTATCTCACTGGGCTTTGACAAACTGTACAGATGTGACATCCTCTGCCCTTAGACCCTCGAACTGGGTGAGGAAAAACTTAAAAAACTCTAAACAGGGAAAATAAGAAACCTCAGGAAGAACCACAGAGGAGGGATCCTTCTTCCTAGGACGGACAGACGTGCAATAGATGCCACTTGTACAGAACACAAAAACATGATAACAACAGCTCACTTAGAATGCATAAAACATCCATGAGTCCCAGAGTCTGTGGATTCTATAAATCCGGATGTATGGAAAGTCTAGTGATCCAGACGCAGGTGGACTCTCCAGGAGTCATTGTACTCCATGTAGCAAGATCTGAGTGTTGCTGAGTCCAAGAGTATGTAGAATCTGTAAATCCAGGGATATGTGAAGTGTAGTGATCCAGAAGCAGGTGTAGTCTATTGACCCAGAAGCCATTGTGATCTGTGGGTCCCGATTTGCACTTGGAAATCCAGCCTAGGATCCAAGGCCTAGGATCCAAGTCACAGGATCTCCTTTCCTAATGTGGCCAGGAGGCATCAGGCAGGACCACAGCAGCACCTCCCACCGCGACCTAGAAAAACCTGCAGGATGGTAAAGCACAACGACTCCGGGGAAGAAGTAACGTTAGTGTAAGGATATGGACATTTACAGGAGCAGAGAAGGATTCGGAGTCAGAGGGGGGAGAGAAGAGAGCTCAGTGTATCATGGAGTGTTCCCCCAGCAACCTAAGCCTATAGCAGCATAACTAAGGGCTAGATAGGCCAGCCTTAACTATAAGCTTTATTAAAAAGGAAGGTTTTAAGCCTACTCTTAAAATCAGAGAGTGTGTCTTTCTCCCGTACCAAGACTGGAAGATAGTTCCACAGGAGAGGAGCTTGATAGCTGAAAGCTCTGCCTCCCATTCTACTTTTGGAAATTCTTGGGATCACCAATAACCCTGCATCCTGGGAGCGTAAGGTTCTGGATGGGCAATAGGGTACTATGAGCTGTTCAAGATAAGATGGTGACTGACCATGAATTGCTTTGTAGGTGAGGACAAGGATTTTAAATTCTATTCTGAATTTAACTGGGAGCCAGTGCAGAGAAGCCAGTATGGGGGAAATATGGTCTCTGATATTAGTTCTAGTCAGTACACGCGCTGCTGCATTTTGGATTAACTGAAGAGTTTTTAAAATTTTGTTAGGGCAACCTGAAAATAAAGAATTACAATCTAATCAGCTGCAGCACAGTTACTTAATACTGGGAATAATGGGACATTTTATCACTGTGCACTTGCGTAGTACCACAGATACACAAACTGTGGCTCAATGATCTGAAGGTTCCTGGTTCAATCCCGGACCCTGCAAAACAGTTCAACTGCATGTCGAAGTGTCCTTTAGCAAGACATTGAACCCCAAATTGCTCCTGCTGCGTCATCAGACAGAGTGTGAATGGCAAACACTCCTGATGAGCAGGTGACACCCTGCGAGGTGGTCACTGGCACCAGTGTATGAATGTGTGTGTTAATGGGTAAATGAAAAACGTGGTGTAAAAGTGCTTTGAGTGGTCAAAATGACTAGAAAAGCGCTATATAAATACAGGACATTTACATTACATTCCTATACTGCATAATTAGAGATTAGGCTGCTCATCTATCTACAGTGCAATCTGCCCACACGTACAATTCACTTTTAAATCCAAACACTCAAACCTTGTTGTCCCACTGTATCTGTTGTTGGTTAGTCAGAAGAGGTGCACACAGCCTTGTGAAAGAAACACATGACAGAAGAAGTAATCTTTATTTCTATATATCTGCCACATGCAGTCATTTAACGCATGTATTTAACGCACTATAGCGATTGTTAGCAACCTTGAAATGTTAGTAGGACATGGTGAGTATTTCGGTACTCACTGGCCCTGCTAAATGCCTAATGGAAACAGGAAGGACAGTGTGGGTTTGATACAGATCTAAAAATACTTGGTACGGATGGAAATGTGCAACTGGGCCGAGTGGTTTTTCTGCTTTTTCTAGTTTTTTTCCAAACATCAGGGAGGTGAAACTATCAATAGATGTGACTAATGGATTAGTTAGGGTTAATCAAAAACCTCTTTGTGTGTCTCAATGTAGGCCTGCTCTGTAGTTTACAGAAGGTGTAGGTGGCCACAGTGGAACACCTAACGGATACATCATGAGTGGCGTTTTACTTAAGAATAGACTAAGTGTTTTGATACTGGTTCTATAATATTTATTTTATCTTTAACTATTATCTTTTCTAAAGGATATTTTGTAATATTTATGCCTCACTACTAGCATACCACACACAAAAATTGTAAGAAGTTGAGTTGAAAAGGAATGTTGGAATAGAAACATGATGTATCGATTTAGATCCTGTTTATTCAAACTGCATTACTCATTCTGTACACGTCTGTACTGCATTATATCATTTTTCTGACTGGTAAATGATCATGGCCAAAATAATTAACAATAATGATATTGATTTATAGAAAATTTGATCAAATGTAAAACTTATCACTTAAAATAAGAATGTTATGATCATATTTGTATCATTAATACGCGATATTATATTTCATTTTTCAAAGTTTTCACTATAGATAAATATGCAGTACCCCAGGTCCTTTCTGATTTCTTCTTCAGTTTGATTGTTACAAATTGTATCATGCAGTATTAATCAAACAAAAGAAAGAGCATTTCAACACAAGTATCACATTTAAATCTTATATTATTCATTTTAAGTGTAAAATATATTCATACAGTATTTTATGAGTTGATAATAAGGATGCAGTAGTTATTAGCTCAATAACGATATTTGCTGATTGATAAGGATGTTGTTGATTGGTGTATAGGTGTATCAGAAATAAGGTAGCACCAATACCAGTCTCCAGTAATTTATCTGTTGTCTGTCATTTATTGGTTACCGGCCAAATTGATACTTCAAATATCAGTATCAACCGGGAATTTTCATGTCGTTGCATCCTGATAAATTGATAATAGGACTACTACTACTACTAACAGCAAAAATACAAATTATAATACTTGTACAGAAAACTAAATATAAAAAATAAGTACTGACTGTTTTAAAGCTAAATGAAAGCAGATTATGAAACATTATTAGTAAGTCCCACAAATTATAATAGTTCCATAACTATTGAGACAAGTATTTAAAGTCTTAATATCATTAATTAGATCTGTCAGTTGATTAATGGAGTAAAAGCATTGGTTTTAACCTGCAGCAGTCAGTTTGATTTTGGATTGGTGGCAGTGAGTTTCATGTTTTTTTTCTTGTTTCTTGCATTAGTCATGTGCCAATAACACTCCCTCTCTGTTAATGTTCCAGGCAGTACCTGATGAGGAACCCTTGCCCCACCCTGCCTTTCCACCACCAGATGCCACCGCCTCACTCGGATACTGTAGAGTTTTACCAGAGGCTTTCCACAGAAACGCTCTTCTTTATCTTTTACTACCTTGAGGTAAGTTGTGTGATCACTGTCTAAATACAACGTCATAACACTAGTGTCTTTATTCTGTACATAATTATCTGATGATAAATAATAATAATAATAATAAATCAAATTTATATAGCGCTTTTCATTGTACGCAAAGACGCTTTACATAGGGACACACAAAAAAGAAAAGTAAATACATAACAGGACAGATACACATCAGGAGAATGGGGGGTGGTGAGTGTAGGAGGACGGTCAGGTGTCGTAGGTGATCTTGAAGAGGTGGGATTTCAGTTGACTTTTAAATGAGGTGAGTGTGTCGGAGTTCCGGATGTTGAGTGGCAGGGAGTTCCAGAGGGTTGGGGTGGCGATGGCAAAGGCTCTGTCCCCCAAGGTGCGGTACTTGGTCTTAGTGATGGGGGTGAGAAGGTTGGCGTCAGCGGAGCGGAGGCAGCGAGTTGGGGAGTGGTGATGGAGGAGATCAGTGAGGTATGAGGGGGCGAGATTGTTCAAAGCTTTGTAGGTGATGAGGAGTGGGGTAAGGGGAGTGAGAAAGGCTTTGACATGGGCGGAGGGGATGGGGTCCAGTGGTCAGGTGGATGATTTCATGCCAGAAAGTATTTCTGAGAGGTCAGCAGTGGTTATGGGTGAGAAGAGGGAGAGACGGTGGTCGGTGGGCGGGGGAGGTGTGGGCTCCGGTTCAGGGGTGATGGCAGAACAGGTGACTAGCTGGTTATGGATGTTTTCGATTTTGGAATGGAAGAATGAGAGGAAGTTTTTGCATTTCTCCGGGGTGAGTGAGGATGAGATGTTGTTCTGGGGTTCAAGGAGTTTATTTATAGTGGAAAACAGATTGCGGGGGTTGGAGGATCCAGAGTGAATAATGTCGCAGTAGAAATTGGAGCGGTCCTTGTTGAGTGCAGATTGATACAGGTGGGTGTGGTCTTTGAAGGCGAGGGCGTGTACAGTGAGTCGGGTTTTCTTATGCAGGCGTTCTAACAATCAGTTCTAATCAGTTTAGTAATATCAGGAAATCGTTTGCGCTTTAACAGTCAGGGGAGTCGATGTGGATGTTGAAATCGCCATGGAGTAAAACAGATGGAGAGATTGGAAACGGTACTGTGATAAATTCTGAGAGGTCTGATAGGAACGATGGGTTGGGTTTGGGGGGGACGGTAGATGAGAGCGATGACAAGAGGTTTAGGGCCGGGAAGTTTGAAAGCCAGATGTTCAAAAGATGAAGCAGTAGGGGTGGAGAGTGGTCGAAGTTTGAGGTCATGATGGTGAATAGCAGCAATACCTCCTTCTCGGCCCTCAGTGCGTGGCTTGTCCAAGTATGAATATCCAGCAGGGGTAGTTTGGTTAAGTGCAAGATAGTCCAGGGGTTTTTGCCAGGTTTCAGTGAGACAGAGTAGGTCCAGTTTGTTGTGAGTGATGAATTCGTTGCGAATGAGGCTTTTACTCTTGAGGGATCTTGTGTTGAGGAGGGTGAGTTTCAGGTACTTTTGTTTTGAAGTTGAAAGGGCGGAAGTGGGTATTGGGTGGAGGTTGAAAGGGTTAACGCTGGGGTTGTTCTGATGACGTGTCGTGTTGTTGTGATGACGCACTGAGGAAGTGCGGGAACCTGTGTCCATGCTGCGGTCAGACCACAGAGATGGGATGCTGTTTATCACGGTGAAATTGTAAGTAAACTTGCGGCGGGAGCCTCGATGGATGTAGCAGGGACGGAGAAGAAGTCCGGAAATTTTTATTGAGGCGATGAGTTCCGTGGAAGGAGGCGTTTGGTGGCTTAGCCGGAGGAGTTGCATGGATGTGTAGCGTAGCGCCATGGCCAAGACTGTGAAGGAGCTGATGCTGGAGGTGGAATATGGCTGTGACAGATGAAGACGCTGAAGATGGAACAGGATCATACACAGTGTGGCAGATGAGTCTGGGCCCATCAGATTGGAAGCCGGCTAGCTGAAAGAGCTAGCTAGCTGGCTGGCTGACTGGCTCAAGTAGAAGGCAGCGGTCCCAGCCAGCGAGGGCTAACCGCACCGGGACAGGTGAAAGCCTGCCTGGGTTCTACCTTGAGCCACAGTACGGCGGTGGATCCTGGCAGTTACTGTAAGGCAGAGGTCCTAAAAAAAGTAGTAGCAAGGAAAGCAAACTACTAAAAACTTAAAACTTTCGGAGGGAGAAGCGGCAGCCAAATGCGCCAGCATCCTCTCCCTTGTGAATTTATTGTCTAAAAGTGTGTTGCTAAAGTTGTGTAAATCATCAGGCCTTCTTTCAGAAGGGTTATTAGAAAGTGTTAATATACACAAGAGCAGCAACTTGTCTGTATCACCAATGTAACACCTGTGTTTACGCTGCTGTTTCTTACAAAAATGGCTGCTGCTACAAAAGGTCTTTGGTATAATTTTTAACTACAATTTGAAAATACAACTAACTATTTTTGGTGTGTATTATTTTTGAGGTGCCTCAATTTAAACAAAATGCAATAAAAAAAATTAATTGAAGACCAAAAATTATAAAAACAAAACAAAAAAAAACAAAAAACAGCCTGCTATGGTATACAAACCTTAGTCTCCTCAGTGAAAGCCCCACATAGTCTATGCTGGCTGCTCAGGATTTGTTAATCACTCTAATACAGAAATGGATTTCTGACAGAGAAGCTGGATTGTAAAATGTTACAAATAATGCATTTCTTACACAGCCTGCTGGTAAAGTTTGTTTTGTCTATTTTTTGTTAGACCTGGTTTCAAATCTTGTAGAGTCCTCCTTGATTTTTACATATTATATTATTTTGGTCACAAAATAAGAGGAAGACAGCCTTAAAGGGTAACTTCTCCCACCAGCTCATTTTGCATTCGTTTTCATTTCGTTTCGTTTTCTGCCGCATATCCGGGTCTGGGTCACGGGGGCAACAGCCTGAGCAGGGAGATCCAGACGCTCCTCTCCCCGGCCACTTCCACCAACTCCTCCAGGAGGACACCAAGACGTACCCAAGCCAGCCGAGGGATATAATCTCTCCAGCGTGTCCTTGGTCTGCCCTGGGGTCTCCTCCCGGATGGGCATGCCCAAAACACCTCCCCAGGGAGACGTCCAGGAGGCATCCTGACCAGATGCCCGAACCACCTCAACTGGTTCCTCTCAACGCGGAGGAGCAGCGGCTCTACCCTGAGCCTCTCCCGGATGTCCAAGCTCCTCACCCTATCTCTAAGACTGAGCCCAGCCACCCTGCGAAGGAAACTCATTTCGGCTGCTTGTATTCGCGATCTCATTCTTTCGGTCACTACCCAGAGCTCATGACCATAGCTGAGAATTTGGACGTAGAGTGACCTGTAAATTGAAAGCTTTGCGTTCTGGCTCAGCTCTCTCTTCACCACAACAGACCGCTTCAGCGTCCGCATCACTGCCAACGCTGCTCCAATCCGTTGGTCAATCTCCCTCCCCATTTTCCCCTCACTCGTGAACAAGACCCCGAGATACTTGAACTTCTCCACTTGGGGAAGCAACTCTCCCGCAACCCGGAGTGGGCAATCCACCCTTTTCCGGCTGAGAACCATGGCCTCAGATTTAGAAGTGCTGATCCCCGTTGCTGAAGCTGGCTATTGGAACATTTTGCATTCCAACTCATGAAATGCTTCTCCAGTCTCTTCCTCATCATTCCTCATATTCTGTTTTCTACTGTGCTGCCACTTTTATTTTCTCATTTTGTCCTCTCTTCTCTTTCTCCTCCCCTCCTCCTCTCTGCAGGGCACTAAGGCCCAGTATCTGGCAGCCAAAGCCCTGAAGAAGCAGTCGTGGAGGTTCCACACAAAGTATATGATGTGGTTTCAGAGGCATGAAGAACCCAAAACCATTACTGATGAGTTTGAGCAGGTCAGGGTCATTAATCAGCTGCCTCTAATGCAAAGCAGGTTTAGAGTTGTTATAAAAAGGCTTTCCTGAAGTGATAGCCAACTCCTCCTCTGCCTTTAAATCACTTGTTCTGTATTTTCTTTCACAGGGAACATACATTTACTTCGACTATGAGAAATGGGGCCAACGAAAGAAGGAAGGCTTCACGTTTGAGTACCGGTACCTCGAAGACCGAGACCTTCAGTGACCTGCAAGACAGACAGACAGACAAATGGACAGACATCTGAGGAAGTGACAGACGCAGATGGAGAGCAAGCCATCGAAGAAGGTGGTCCAGCTGCTGACATTCCTGGATTTAATCTTAGCTTGTTGGGCAAAGGAGAAGTTTTGGTCTGAAGAGGGGCGAGCGTATTTGTGAAGAAGCATTTAGGATGCTCTCCCTCCCTCTGAGCTTCCAACTTTGCCTCATCAGCATCACCCCAGCAGTGATTACTCCCCTTTCCTCTTCCTCCTTTCAATCGTCAGGCCTTTTATTTCCATCTTTTCATGAGCTGGAACTCTCTTTTTAACAAGACTTTGTTTGGTCTTGGCAAATAAGACACAAATATCACACCTAATAGTCAGACTGTGTTTTTCTCCCTCCCTGTTATCATGTTGTGTTGGCTTTAAAAACTTTTGCTTTTATAAGCCCTTGAAAAACCAAAGATGATTGGTTTATCCTATAGTACAGACTCCGTCCATTCTCTGGACAGACATAAGAAATCCCCGAAGAGGTAACATGTATAGAAACCACAACCACAAACAATTAGTTTTGCATCACAGCTACAGCATCTCCTGACTTCGTTAGTAATGCAGTAGCTAGGTAAGAAGCAGGTTAAATGTGACAGGGAAGCAATAACCACCATGTTTCCTCAAATAGTGACCTGGAATTTTATTTACCTTTTCACTTCTAAGGCCTGCAAGCTTTTCTTGGAAGCAGGCTGATGTTAGAAACAGTCCTGTAAGTCTGGTTTCCATATTTAGCGAGAAGCCTCCTAATCTGGTTGACTGTTCCCTAACATTTGTTTTTAGTACTTTAATATAATTTGGCTATTATATTAACATACAGACAGCCACACTGACTGAAAGGCAGCATCAAAAATTAAGATGAATCCACAACTCTATATATTTTTACATTTATTAAATTTTAAGGATGGCACATTATGTTTACCTGGCATGCGCATTATATTACGGGCACCAGGACTATATTTACAACTCCTTGATGGATTTTCCCATTCTTGATTCGGGGTAAGCATTAATTTGCTCAAGTCAACCTCACTCACAGCCATTATTAGAGGCAAGGCTTTTATTTATTTGAGGAAATATGGTAAACACCAGCAGTCTTAAAGCAATCAGCTAACACAGACAAATACGTAGGCAGCAAAGCATACAAAACACCCATCAGATCTGCTTTTGAAGCAGAATGCCCCTGCAGACAGGACAAGTCCTTGCAGTTCTCTAAACAAGTTGTCTATAAATGTTGGCTGGTTAATATGAACTCCTCTGCCAGGAAACAGTAGCGCCTTGCTCTGCTGCTACACCTGCTACAAGGGCTAGTTGAGCTTCAAGGCCTCGAGACTGATGATCTTCACAAAACAACCCTCTAACCAGCAAATGTGACCTTAGCTGACCTGCCAAAACACCCATCTGTTCACCAGGGTCCAAAATTAACACAATCATCAGCTGATGTGGGTAAATGATGGTCGGAGGTGGAAATACAGGCCTTTCTCGCACTTAACCGTCTTCATGAGGCCCTGTTGTCTTGTCCTTGTGTAGTGATTCAAGTGG
>KV751371.1:752710-778997 GCA_001698575.1 Mola mola | reverse complement strand
AGATGAGAGAAGGGTTGACAATGGGGTTAAAGAAGAGAAAGTGAGGGAGAAGTCAGATAGGGGGAAAAAAAAAAACGTGGAGAAAGATGTTGACTTAGGATGAGGAGATTCATATTGAAACACACTGTGAGTTGACAGCAGACTGACGGCGTCAATGTGGATGCCGCTGCTGGCCAGCAGGATTGACTGACGCACTTTGTGTCGTTTTAAAGAAAAATTGAAAAAAATAAAAACCTCTTTTTTCTTTTCACCCGTTTCAATGCTGCAGCGCTAGTCTCAGAGAGATGCTTAAGCCCACACTACCAGAAAGGGAGGGGAGTGAATGGATGGAGGGATCGCGTGCATGTGTGTGAGCTCATGTGCAAGGGGGAGTCAGGCAGGCATGAAACAGTCAGGCACATATACAGCGTGCTGTAAGCATGGAGGCATGTATATGTGCCATATGTCTGACTACCTGGTCACAATCAATTGTAAGATATGAATCATGTTTATGAATCAGTGCAGTAATGGTCCATGTATGCATCATCAATTTAACATAAAATGCAGAGAAATTTGTAGAAATTGTTTTAGAGATTGAAAATGATTTAAAAGAGAAAAAATTAGAGAAGAGTTGCATCTGTGAAGCTGTGAACAATGAATGATATTTTTACTTAATGAATTACTAAAAGGATCATCAGGTATCTACATTTTTTATTAGTTTTCTGTTTGTTAAATGTACTCAACATAAAGCTAGTCACACATCTGAAAAAACAACATCTGTTGCTTATTTTTTTATTTCTTGTCACATTTTGCTTGGAGCTATAAAATAGCAGCATAACTTTGTAAAATTTGAATAGTATAAAATAAAAGCACAGAATAGCATTCTACAACACACTTTATGACAACATGGATTTATTGAAATCACCTCAACTTTAGCACTAGGCCTTATTGTAATACATTTTAACTGCAATGTTTGCGATGAGTGATCGATTCTGTATGTGTTCTTTGAACATTAGCTTGTTAAATTGTTAAGTTCCCTCTAAATGATGCTTGATGTGGCGGCGATTCGACAGTCGTCTCTGAATGTTTGGATCACTCAGGGAAGCATTACTCATACCTTTAGGGTCCATAACACAATGTGCTTAAAATAACTGCCTTTTAAAGTCAATGTTCTTGGGGAGTTACCAAGGTTTGTATAAATAACTGTAGATTAAAGATGTGCTGTCATTGGACACTATTCTGATTGAAAGGGTTCTATGGTAAAGTTGAAATGAATTTAAGGTGAAACAGGACCAGGTCCCATTCTCCAAACAAATCTTTGGGGAAAAAAAACCATTTCTTAATGTCTTTGGGTTTTGGACTGTTAGGATATATTTAGCAACATGAAATTTGTCACACAAAGCTTTTCACACACAAGGTGCATTTCCCCCCCCTGTCATCAAGGATTCTTTTTCTCAACTCTCTTCTAATCATATTTCGAGCTGATGTTAACAGAACACTTTAACTGAACGCTTTAACTGCATGTCTTTCTCGATAAGCAGGAATCATGTCTTGTGTGTATGTATGTGTGTGTCCGATGTCTCTCTTGCTTGAAGACACAGCTGACAAACATGTGGATTGTAATTTTAAAAGCTCAAACACAACCGTAATAAACACTTCCAAGTTTAATATTTCAATATGTTGAGGGAAAACGGGGGGAGGGTTGGGCATCCTGGATGCATATTTTATCATTCACAATTAGTTATTTAACATAGAAAAGTTAGAAGAAGCAAGTGGAAACTGAGTATTTTGAAAATTTTTGGACATTTTATATTATAACAGTTAATAAATAGTGACAATAATCAGCAGATTCATTGATAAATGATTTTTAGTTGCAGCCCTATTGTGCAACAGATTATTACTGTCATATTGATGTCCTCAGAGAAAATGGGCTCCGCCCTTTGTCTGAACAGTCATAAACATGGTTGCTAGCTGTGCAAGTTAGACATAAGAAAGATTTGAAGATTTCAACTTGGACTGGGAGCTGGGGAAAATGCTGGGAAGTTGGGAGAAAAAAAAAAAAAAAAAATTTTCTGATGTTTCATTAACAAATCCATTTAACAATTAGCTATAGACAAAAATTAACTGTCTTGTCTGTTTTCATAATATGTTAAAGTAACAAAGTTACAGTGAAACATTTGCAAATAGCCCAGGGTGCATAACAAGGTAGATTTATAGTATACCGTTGTCAACCTTAGTAGGTACTGTTGGCAGGAAGGCAGAGCAGCAGGCATATGGGCAGCAGGACAAATCCATACATGTGTGCAGCGCACACAGCAAGACAAATGGCCAGGCTCAGCAGGAGGACAGTGAGAGCCTCAAGGCTGTGTTCAAACGCAGCCAGGTTAGCACAGCAGTGCAGGCAGAGGAACATAGGAAGACATAGTGGAAAAACAAGGTTAGGTTCATTGCTTAAAGACATAATAACGGTTGTTGTTAGTTTGAAGTGTGTGCATTGCATCCCTTTAATAACTAAATGCTCTGTCCATCTATATATCATCTGATAAATTTGGAATTGTAAGTAAACTAACTGCAAATTTCTTGTAAGACATTTTCATTTGGACTCAGAACAGGGCTGGCAGTATTTATAGTAGTATTTGAATACATTGCTTTGTTTTGTCAAGTTTGATGCACCTGCTGTTGACTTTTAAACAAATATAGAGTAACAAGCAAGAAAATCCTTAAATAAACAGTCGTAATGAAATGAATATCTCATATAAATATTCTTGATGAACAGTGTTAAGTTTAATGGTAACTCACCCTGGACCTTTAAAACAGACGTTAAACAGGCAGTAAAACTGACAGAGACATGTTTCAACAGACATAACAGAACAAGTATATTTATAAATTATTAATTTCAAGTGTGCACTTTGTTGTATTGTTCATTTAGAATATGCATGTGCACTTTTTCAACCTTTAAATTCATTAGAGTAATATTAAGTCTTAAACTTGTATTAACTTCATCTTTAGTTAAGTGTGTGTATCTGCTTTTGTCTGCACACACATTCACAATTGGAGTGTTTCATTATTTATGTCAATGTTTTTTCTTATTAATGCCCTTATTGCCATGAAAGCCTCTGAAAGTTTAGCCGTTTGTCAGCGGGGTTTACAGTATCTTAGGAATAGGGTTGGAAAGGCCCCTGGAGGGTGGAGATTCAGTGATGTGGAGCCAGGCTGTCAGGGCAGCAGTGCACCAAGAACTCTCCTGCAGAAAGAACCAAGCTATTTAGGTTACTAGGATTCAGGAAATTGTCCATGTCAAGTCCTCAACCCTGGAATCAGACATCTTGTTCTACTGTGTTTCTCACCTCCACTTAAACTGGTCTTGTTCCAGTTTTGGATGCGAAAATGCCACTTGATAATTATTCTGATTATTTACAATTCTGATATCTTGTTGCATGTTTTGTCTTTGAAAGCTTGGGTGCTTCTATCAGCCGCAGGTGATATTGCCACTCCAGTGACTGATCTTTGTTTTGTTTGCTTTGGCAAGAACCATACAAATGTCAACCCTGGAATCAGACATCTTGTTCTACTGTGTTTCTCACCTCCACTTAAACTGGTCTTGTTCCAGTTTTGGATGCGAAAATGCCACTTGATAATTATTCAGATTCAGTATCTGAGTATCCAATTACAACCGCCATTACTTTACAACAGTCACTTATGATGAAAATCATGAACTGATCAAACAAAAACAGGAAAAATCTGAAATGGACATAATTTAGCAAGGCTCCAGATTGTTATTTATGCATTTTACAACAATTTTTTTGAGACTTTTTTTTTTTTTTACATCTTGGTGCACATGTGCAACCTGCAAATTAGCTGTTTTTTGCTATTTGTTATTGTTTCATGTTGAAACATGGGAAGGGAGCGAGTCCACCAGCATATGTAAGAGAGAGGGCGAGGGACTGGGAGTAATTAGTCAACTGTAGAGTTCACGTTATCTACACTTGTATGTGTTTCTTGCTGTCATTGCAAATTAAACACTGTTTTCAACAAGAATTGCTATGGGAGCCTAAAATATGCTATACTATACACTAATGAACCTGTATTGCCACTTCCAATGGCATGGAACAGGCAATAAGCAACAATTCAGTCAGCAGATGAGGCCAAAATGAAATACATCACTGTGTATTTCATGGCTAAGGAGGAACAAACCAGCATCACGAGACACACTGAATTTTTAAAAAAAGTACTTTGTTCGTTATTTAGTGCCAAAGCATTTATCAGTAATAAAGTTAAAATGGGATAAAACGTGAATAATTGCAGTGCACTTTTTTCTTCAGTAAGTGGCACCAGTGCTCCTAGTAAAAAAAAAAAAAAGATTGGTCTGGAGCCCTCCAAAGCTCCTCAGTTGTATAATTTTCTTCTTTTCAAAAATTAAAGTATACGTAGGGATTACAGTTGCCATACTATCATAATACATCACCCCTGTTAATAACAGCACAGTGATTCTGCAGTACCTGATATACTATCTTGTATATTACAAGATAGTCTTTGGTGATACATAGCAATGTTTTTAAAGTTATGGAAGAATAATGCCCCAAAAATGGCAAAAAGCAGGGTTATGTATTTACTGATTGCATTGGGCTGTCAGAGTCTCATAGCTTAACAATGAAATAATGTATTTAAAAAAAGCCTTACGTTTAGCTTTGTGCCTTTCAGTTAAGAATCTGTGTAACTCTAGGAACTATCATTTCCACATGGATATATTGAGGGAAATCTGGATCAAGCCTTAAATGCAACGCCCCATTCATTCCTTTTGTTGCCCATCAAAATGACCGACAACAAGAAAGCCCTGTAACTGTGTAACAGATGCAGTTGCGAGTCAGTGTTAGTAAATCAGATATTTACCATCACAACAATCAGATTTTTACTTTCATGATGTTAAAAATGGCACATTGACATATTACTATGAACATTATATGTCACAACCCTCGTACTGATATATTTTTTCTGACTCCCATTACTGTTGCTGTTAGGCTCATACTGCAAACAGAACACACACACAGTGATACATCTGTGGTGTCTTTCCTCTGTCCTTCTGTCAGATGACTCCATATGGCAGCTGTCTAGTGTTTTTTTTCTAGTGTTTTTCTCTAAGTCAAATCACGGCTGCTCCCGTCCCCTCTGTCAGCTGATGTTTTATATACAACAGATTTTGTATGTGTGTGTGTGTGTGTGTGTTGTATAGGCTGTATAGCTCTCTGTTAAACATAGTTTCAGGTTTAATCAAGCATAAAGAAGCTGGACTGAGAGCTGCTCAAGGCAAGATTATTATGTAAAATTACCTTCCGTCCTAAATCACAGTATTCCTAACACTAGGGATGGTACGATTACTCGATTACTTGTTGTTGTTCATTACTCACATATCTGTACAGTTCACATACAGTTTTTGGATATAACAGTTGAACTCAGTTTGTACACTATTGGAACCTGGAAAGGAAAAGTGATGTCTGCAAAAAAAAGATGATGACAAACACATGCGGTGCAGATAATGTAGGTAGTGTTTAACATGCATAGAAATGCTTGTTCTATGTTTAACCACATGTGCTCAAGCACAAGGGAAGATCAGTGACAACAGACAGCCAACAGGTAGACTCATATCATCATTTGCTAGCCCTGTTAGCACACGATGTGACGATACCAAAGCTGCTAATAACAAAATAGTAACTGGAGATATGCTGCAATTCAGTTTTGTGGAGAGAGAAGTAATGGCGATTGTTGAGCCAGAGTGTAATCCACCATCATCATCATCACCACCTGAGTTAAAAGATTTACGAGGACAGTAGAGCAGAATTGAAGGCTGATTAGCCTTATATGTTGACAAAATGCTACTACAAGCTCGAGGACAGATTTCATCATGGAGTCGTATGTTCAAATTCCAGTTTGTTCAGAACTGGGATTTGAAGACCCCTATCCTGTAAACACACTGCTCTGATTTGCAGCACACCACAGAAAACATTGCAAACCACTTTGAAGCGTGTCAAGGAGCAGAGTATGTTGAGGAATGTACATTCTGGTGTGTCGCTTCGATTGGAAATACACATGGAACCAACATTGGTCCTGTATGATCCTGGATTTATTTTTTTAATGGTAAATATATATATATTTGGCAAGTAAATGAATACTCGTTCGTAAGGTAATAAAATAGTACTCGAACATTGAACTGAAAATGCCAATTCTTAAATAACACACTTCCTGCAGAAAGTTCCGATGTTCTCCAATTAATTTCTGGTGTTGTGTGTAAGTTTTGTGTATTTTCCAAACAGGAAACGTGACTAAGCAAATTCTTACGCAACTTTAAAACACTGGTTTCATTTGCCTGTTTGGTTGATTCATGCAGAATTTATAGAATGAAGCTGGTTTTTGAGTTAATATTTGCAGTGTAAATATGCCATAGTGTTACAAGACTCTGCAAACTCTTTTGTCTTTATTGGTCACATTTTGATCACAAGTTTGTTTCATTACAGATGCAGACAAAACCACCTCCAGGGTGATTCTTTAACATACATCATATAACATCAGAAATGTATATTGGGAATTTATTTTGAACGTAAAATCAAATGTAATACAATTTATTAACAGCGATTAGTCATATAAATGGTTGTGTTAAAAAAATATTTTCGCAGATATTAAAATTGGGATACAATTTGTTATTTTGGGAATGAATTGTTCTGCATCACAGTTTTCCTTGGAAAAAAAATAATTTATTAAAGTCATGATGATATGACATTTATTAAGCTTTGCAAACATGTTTTTTTAGAGAACAAGCTTTATACGGCATGGCATCTCTGTGCCCTGCAGTGCTCATTAATGCTGCTTTGTCCTACATTTTGCCTTTTAGTAATACATTGTAGCTCCTTCAATTTGGATTAGGCATTTGGCCATACTGCAGCTTCAACAAAATGTAATTAATTGTTAAGCCCTCCTATTTAATAGTTAAATGGTGTAAAAATGATTTAATGTTTCCAGACAAAATAAATGTCAAAGGATAGGCTGGTTCTTTACATCACTGGTAGAAACTACAGAAACCTCCTTACAGACACTTTGTATGCTGTCTTCTTCTCTTGCAGTGTGAACAAGTGGGTGTGCAGCAGTGAGAAAAAGAACTGAAGAAGCAGGGAAAAGGTGCTTCTCAACAGGACCACAGGATTTCTGGGGGATTTTTATCAGTTGCTCAAAACCGAAGCTCCTCACCAACACTTCCTACTCCTTTTTCAGTGTTTTTACATTCTTGCTCTTGTCAGGAGAGAGAGGTCACAGACCTCTTCTCATCTGCTGTTTTTGCTTAAAGTGACCAAAACCGGGTGTCAAATTGACAGTGTTAAGAGAAGAAGCAAAAAAAGAAAAATTGCAACGGACTCTCACCAAATCGTCAAAGAGTTTAGCTATGAAAGCCTGATTTAATAACTGTAATACAGCTTTATTTCTCTCCTTCAGCTCACATTAAATCATACAGCATCCCATTAAAATTATACATAATCGCTAACACATTCTTCATAGCATGTTGAAGAGATATTTTCTAAAAACTGAACAACCATAAAACTTAACATCCTTTGTCTTCAGCTAGTGTTTGCATAGTTGCTGCTCTTAATGCTGAAACGACCGATGATCAGTGCATTATCGGTTCAAAGTGCTTTATAAACAGATCCTCCAGCTGCTGCTTTGCTTGTGTTGCAGAAGAGGCACATGGTAAGCAGTGATAACTGGCTGCCACGCCCTGCAATGTTAGAAGTCTGAACGTTTTAAGGCTTCAGCAGAGTGACTGACAGGCAACACAAGCCTTGTTTAACCTGATAAAGACAGGCTCCCCTACCGCTGCCGCCACTGCTGCTGCTGCTATCTCAAAGGCTTGGAAACATACTGTCGTCTGCGCTGTGAGACACTTTTGACTCTTTGCCTGTCTCCTTCTTCCTGTTGCTTATATTGGAGAGGCCTCTCGCTTTTTGTCGTCGTCTGTTTCCTCCTTATGTGGTGTTTGATTACATCACACCTGAAAGCCCCTTTATCCAGTCCCAGTGACATCTTTAGCATTTTTCCTTATAGTCTATGAAAGGCATGCAATTTAAAAACCTTCTCTGTATTTACATTTTTTATGGAAGGAGGTCAACTTTGTAAAAAATAACAAAAAAAACCCCAAAAGAACATAGTAAACACCACACTGACAAAGCCATAGTGAACACCAGCCATATAAACCTTTTACTTTTACAAAACAACATTTAAGAGTTCTTCAACAAAATGATCCTCAAACACATCAGTGCACATACACATTCAGGGTGGCAGTGAAGAAACCTTAGGTTTTCCTACATTTGGATGAAAGGCCAACTTTGTAAGGTCAGGCCTTTTCTAAAGGTGTCTTTCTAGCTCGCACTGCATATTAAATCTGTGTGGCTGCAGTGTCAAGAGTGACAGTGAACAGGAACCGTGTCCAGTTCCCACCACAGTCCCTCCTGCATTGACGGATGAATCCAGACATTTTAATGTCTTTTCTGTGGGCAGAACATCGCTGCCCTGCTAGAATTGGGCCTAAGCCCTCCTTTGTTCTCTTTTGTTGGGCCAAGCTAAATCCAGAGCAAAGACACTCACACAATCGTGTTGAGCGCACATAGATCCTCCTGTTTTTATCTTTTCCTTCTGTTACTTTGTTGCAAATTTCTTGCTATTTAACACTCATTGTTGAATGCCTTGACATGCTTATTTATTGAAGTTATCTCTGTCCTCTAATAGCTGCTGAAAGGACTTTTTTTTACAGATTCCATGCTGCTTAATGTTTAGCAGTATTTTATAGTCAAACGCACTGTCCACAATGTCACTATATTTTTAACCATACTGAACTTTACTGATTATCTTCCTTTTAAATTCTTTTAAAGGAAAGCCCTGTTTATTGGCAAATTGTGAACATGATATTGGGAAAGGAAATTTAAGTCACAGCTTGTGCCAAATTCAGAATTTCTTCCTTTCAGCTTGTTGACTAAACAAAGCTGAAATCTTTTAGGCTGCCAGTACTGTTGTTTACAGACATGAGACACACAGAACTCAGTGTTTGATTTGAAAAAAAAAAACCCCTGAATTTTCCATGTATGATTTTACACATTAGTTCAATCAAAACAGCAGAAGTGTCACATTCAAACAGAACACTCCCAACTTCTGTTAAATCTCATCACACGTGAAGAATAAAGTTTACATGCAGCACTAAATGTTTACAGACTACATTTTCCATTACAGTTTCTTGCATGACTCATAACATTTGTGCCATAAATGACTCAGAAAAACTTTCCAGAATGATACAAACGAAACTTGTTTTTTGGGAGGGCTCATCATATTAATACAGTTTACACTCATTTTGTTTACAGGAAATGTGTAAAATTACTGCCTACTTTGAAGATTTTGAAATTTTGCCAGTGTACTGCAAAAAGGCACTTCAACAATTGATATTTTGACTAAAATTAAGTATCCATCATCTGTTGCCATAAAACAAACCACGTCATTCTGCATTTATGATTGGTTCTCGTTTGAAGTCATTACTTTTGAAGTACAACCATCTCATGGGCACTTCATAGATAGCCTAAAAAGTCTGAAAGACCTGTGTTTACAAAAGCTGCTTAAGGAAATAATTTGTATACAGTTATGTTTACGTTGCAATGAAAGACTGAAATACCAAACACAGTCATGGCACATCGGTTGGACAACGTGAATTTGTTGAATTCCAGGAGGAACCCTTTGCACTTGTGCAGCAAGTACAGAGCAACAAGGGATTAGTGCATCACACTGGAGTTACAATTTTTCACATAAGAACGTTTTTATAAGTCAAGAAACCTCTACCTTGAAGGTGAACACTGATAATCCACAGCAATTTAAAAGCGGTGAATACAATTTTTTTTTTTTTTTTAGACAGCAGCTCAAGAACTGATAAAACAATGAAACCAAGAATTTCACGAGCGATGTCTTGCTTGACCATCATTCTCTTCCTTTCCTCTTGCCTGGCTGTTTCTTCACTTACCATCACCACATTGCAGCGCACTGTTAATAGCAATGTCAAGACTCTGAGCAGGAGCTCCACCACAGCTGGTAAAAGTAGCACCACCTTGTTACTCCTGACTGGCTTTTTAGTGGATGGAGATGATCAACCAGCTGTGGCTGAGCTCCCTCCAAAGCCCCTCCCTCAGACCATGTTGCCAAGAAACGTGACAGCCGATGCCCTGAAACCGCCGCTGGGTGCAGCCCAAGTGGCTCCACCTCCCAGACAGCTGGTTGATGTGGACGTGTGCAGGTACCAAAACTGTTTCCTGTAGTGTTGTGTTGTATGGAGCGATTTTAGGATGTCATTTTTTATTTCCTCCACGTGTTTATTTTTAGTTACTCTGAATGGAAAATTTTAATATCTTAACACAGATGCAACGGTGGCATGGGAGCTCACAACAGTGAAGCCAAAATATCTCTGGCTTGCTGCAGCAGTATAGGCCATGGACTCTGCCCCCTCCATGTTAGCATGGCATATCACATTAAATACATTTTTTTCCAAAGATGGTTTCTATTGTTTTATATAGTTCTTTTTTCATGTTTGTATAGTGGAGAAAAGTGGAAACGTCCTCCATCTGAGAGTTTTTTACATTTCTAATTTCTATCTCATGTTCAAATAGGGACTAAATCTAAAAGATTTATAAAACGTCTTAGAGCACAAATACGATATTCAATCCAGGTAAAAGAAAAAATAAACTGAATGATTAAAATCTTTAAAATCGAAAATGGTGACCATATTTGTGTTGTGTAATGACAATTAAGTTACCCTTTGTGTGCATTCCCAGCAGAGGGGTCACATCTTCTTTGTAGCACTAACTTTATTTCCCTCTGTCTACTTTGTTGATCACAATGGATGCCATAAAAGTGAGGCACATCAAGATTCTTTTACTCCAGCAGCTCTGCTCTCAATCTCACTGAAGCAATGAGAGGCATCTTGCTGTTGCTAAGCAACATGTAATCAGTTCTAAATTAGTTGTGTGTTGGCAAGCTACTTGCCACAACAATCAGAATGGCTACATTCAGGCAATGCAATGCAGCACCAACAAAACACCAGTCACTCACAGATTTAAAGCTCCAAATACACCCGATGTGTTTCCTTTATGGTCCCTCTCATTTCTATCAGACACATTTGGTGAATGAAACACAAGATAGCTGATTTGGTGCAATAGCATCAGCATGGCGGACACTGTCCTGTTTCAATTCCTACTAGTTCCAGCCACCATTCAAATGATTCCTGTCAAGGTCCTGTAAAGTGTGTTAAAGCCTTATGAAGGCACACCTGTCCTGAGCAAATGCAGCATTCAGAATTCATTTTCAGGTACTAATGGTTTAAGATCAAAAAATGGCCATTAAAAGTTGTGCATTAGCTCATTGAAAAACCGCTTCAGAAATGGGCTGATATGGTAGTAGAATTCATTAAGTTTAAATTTCTATCGAAAGAGGCAGCTCTAAATGTGTTTATCCAGTTAGACATGATGAGAGGCATCAAGGGGCAGAGAAACAGTATCATGGTTAACACATTTCTTCATTAACCCACTTCATCCACAGGGGTTACTATGATGTAATGGGGCACTTTGACAGCACGTTCAACTGTTCCAAGGGCAGCTACATCTACTGCTGTGGCACCTGCCACTACCGCTTCTGCTGCGAGCACCAGAGGAATCGGCTGGACCAGGAATCCTGCAACAACTACATCTCCCCTGTCTGGGCCGACCCACAGGTCCCGGTCACCATGCCCGTAGGCAACAAGCCCGACCCGGACTTAGAGATGCTCCAGCAGCAAAACAGCAGGTCAGACCAGTCACTGTTTAACAGCAGAGCAAAAGCTTTATCATATACTTTAAGCAAAAATTGAATTAATCTAACTCATTTCCTTATAATGCTTTTTTTTTTTTTTTTTTTGTACCAGACAGGAAAGATATAAACACTATTAGCTTTTCTGCATTTTAACTAACTTATTATTTTTAGTATGTTAAGGGTACACAGGGTACAATTTGTTTATGATGTAAAAAGGCATAAAACATTCATATTGCTTCATAAAACAAAAATGTTAAGAAATTGAAAAAAAATATTTTGCCTATTGAAGTTATGTATTTTTGTGATTTGTACATTTCATTTTCTTCTAAATGCAGCACGGGGTATGTGATCGGAGGAGTGATCTCCTTCACACTGGTGGTTGCTGTGGGCGTGAGGATTGCCTTCAGCAAGGTGGCACGCCGACCCCGGAACAGGGACATCAACGTGCCCAGGTGAGAGTACCAGACAGGCCTCACAGACTGTTATTGGTTTTGACAGCACAGAGACATTCAGAGACGGGAACGGGACGACAGATTGTCCGGACACCTAAGTAATCAAAGCTCGCTGTTGGTCTTACTTTCATCGTGAGCCAAGACAACACTTTGCTGCCCTGCAGACTGTAACAACACTGACTTTGTCCTAAAACAAAAAACAAAAGCCAAACCTGCAGCCATTTTCTTTGCATTTGCCTCAACACAATATCATGTGAGGCTGGATTTGTGAAGCTACAAGAGAGAGAGGTGTATGAATAAGGCCCATTTCCAAATCAGTACAGATTTTAAAATTGATTCTGATTCCAGTCTCTGTAATTCTCAAAAAGCCTCTTTTGTGCAATACATTTAAACTTGTCTTGTTTTAAAACCAAGCAGTTCAGGCTTTTGGTTTCCCTCATCTCATTTTGTGAAACTAGGCAGTTGTGTAGTGCAAAGCAGGCTTTTGAGATGTAGGATGGATTATATCAAATGTTAATTGCACATTGAAATATAATGGCACAGGGTATTTCAATTTTAATATTTAATTATGTGTATTAATTGATGACCTCGTGAAATATATGGATATTAGCAGGCCAGATAGGAATTTCAAGACATTTCACTTACATGAGTTATAAAAAAAAACCTTACAGTATAGGGGTGTAACAGCACGTTTCACACAACAGTTCGATACATTATTGTGTTCAATGGTTTTGATACAATTCTTGAACGACATTTCAGCACAAAAATTCAACCAGTGTGAATGTGAAATAAATACCTGAATACTGGGCAGTGCAGGTGAGGATTCCAATAAGTTTTTTTGTTAGAGATTTGAGGATACATTAAGATTCTCCATTCAGTGCAGGCTTCATGCAGTAATGCCAATATTTTTACCATTATGTGCTTCATTCAAAACTCTTCCTGTTCCTCTCCGGATCAATGTGATGAGAGGTAATTGTTGCATACCTTGGATGTGATCATGATGTCCAGCCAGCCTTCCTTATCGCCACTTATTCAGCTTGGGAAACACTGTTCTGAGAAGTGTGGACAGCTCAGTAGCTGGTCTCCAATGTTTGGATTATTTCACGGAACCCAGGATTTTCAACCACACTGTACGGTCACATATCTTTACAGATAAACTTGGAAACTGATGCGTGATGCTTTGAGCCCAAGGTGAGTTTTTGCCTAATTTCTGACCAAAGATGCTGTTGAGGCCTGAGATTCTGGCAAAGCTAGCTTTACATTGTGCAGCTGCAGCTGCGGGAACACTACAGGAGGTACCTGGGGGTTAGGTTTTGTTTGCTGTCCCATTTCTCCTCAGTAGGTGGGTGGAGAGATTTGTCACGTTGCTGTTGTACTTCATTTTACCTTTACACATTCTCCAAAAAACAAACGACTCGTCAAAAACATCTCAGTTTTTGCCAGCGTTTCCACACACTGGACTTCAAATGTGGATTTAAAATATCTGGCTGACACAGCTCTTTTGCTTCATCAGCCATGCTTCAATTTGTTAATGTTTGTTTTGGAGATTGGCACTGCTAGTGCATGCCATTGATGTCACAGATAGGGAGAGTGAATTGGAGTTACGTTTAACATTATACTACCGTTAAAGTTTGTGCTTGAATAGAGTATGCAAATTCTTAGTATAAATACAATTAGTTATTTGCCTTGCAGAACGACTTTTAATTGATATGTGTCCCCCAAAAAGGACAACTTGCCAAACACTTATCGATGTAGTTTAGTAGGATTGTAGGAATATTAATCGATACATCGATGTAGTTGATAAATGGTTATACTCCTATTGCAGTATAAGGAAAGATAGCAAACAGCTTTGAAATGTCTGGGTTTAGTAGTTTTAAGTTTTAAGTTTAGTTCACATTCACCACAAACTGGTTCAGAAGCTAGGTATCCTGGGACTGGGCAGTTCACTGTGCCCCTGGATACTTGACTTCCTCAGCAACAGACCGGAGAATGTCAGGATGGAAGACCATACCTCCTCCACTCTCTTCATGAACTCTGGTACACCGCAGGGATGCATCCTCAGCCTCTTCCTTTTCTCCCTTTTTACACATGACTGTTCCCCCATCCACACCAGCAACACCATCATCAAATTTGCCGATGACACCACCGTCATAGGACTGATCGACGACAACAATGAATCAGCCTACAGGGAGGAGGTCCGGCATCTGCAGCGATGGTGTGACAAAAATAACGTCAAAAACAAAAAGAAGTAATAATGGACTTCAGGAGATCCAAACTAACAGAGCACTCTGCCCTCTTTGTTAATGGAGAGGAGGTGGAGAAGGTGGAGAGCTTCTAGTTCCTTGGAGTCCACATCTCGGTCGACATCACCTGGTCCACGCACATCTCTCACCAGGTGGGGAAGGCACAACAAAGATTGCACTTCCTCAGGAAGCTCAGGCAAGCTCACCTACCCCGACCCCTTTTGACAAACTTCTACCGCTCCACCATTGAGAGCCTTCTGACCTACTGCTGTACAGTGTGGTTCAGCTGCTGCACTGGAGAGGACAGGAAGGACCTGCAATGGGTGGTGAGAGCAGCAGAGCGGTGATTGGGACAGCACTACCCCTTTTCGGTGACACTTACACTGGCAGATTACAGCGGAAAGCCAGTGGTATAGTCAGAGAGCCATCACACCCTGGACATCTCCTTTTCTCCCCACTCCCTTCTGGAAAAAGATACAGGAAACTCAGGGCAAAAACAAACAGAATCAAGAACAGCTTCTACCAAAACCACCCACACACACACTTACTGAATAACCACCCACCCTCAGTCTAATGGGCAGTGCAATATAAAATCCATCCATCCATCCATTTTTTACCACTTATCCTGTTAGGGGTCATGGGGGGGACTGGAACCTATCTCAGCATCTTTGGCGAAGGCGGGGGACACCCTGGACAAGTCGCCAGTTCATCGCAGGGCTCACATATAGAGACAAAAAACCATCCACAGTCACATTCACACCTACGGTCAATTTAGAGTGACCAATCAACCAAACCCCCAGTTTGCATGTTTTTGGACTGTGGGAGTAAGCCGGAGTACCCGGAGAGAACCCACGCAGACACAGGGAGAACATGCAAACTCAGCACATAAAACATTATAATATGTACCATGTATCATTTCATTCATAATTTTTTATCTTGTATATATTTTTCCTGTTCTGTTTTTATTTTCTACTCTGTTGTATAGAGTTGCTCATTTGTATATACTGGTATAATTCTGTAAAATAGCTTTATATAGTCTTTTTCATTGCAGTTAGGATTTGCTGCTAAACAAAGCTGCCAAACTGATTTTCATTGTTCCTGTAAGTGACAATAAAGATCTATTCTATTCTATTCTATTCTGTTTTCTTATGTCCTTTGTTCTCCTCACCTCTGTCTGTCCGTCTATGTCTGACCTTTTGTCTTTGTATCTTCCCTCTCCTTTTTCCTCTTGCTCTCATCGCTCCATCCACCCACTGCTGCGTCAGATCACTTGTGGATATCTTACGTCACCAGTCGAGCCCAGTGCAGCAGGGAGAGAGGAACAACACTACAGTGCTGACTACCACCACCTCAGACGGGCGAATATCCAAAACCCTCTACACACCCATCCTGCAGAGCAAAGACAACCGCAGTAAGTGACACAACTTAATAAAAAATGCAAGATGCAGTCATAATCAAATGAAAGGTTTGAATATGTCCTGACCCCAATGACATGGAGGGTAAATATCAGATCTTATGTTTAAATCACATCGTTTTTAGTATCAGTAACACATCATACACTTAAGATTGAATACACTGGTAATGACAGAGGAGTTGCCAGGCGTGCTATTTACAGAATGTGAAGGTAATCTCATTGGGTCTTTTTCTTTTAAATGAAACCAATCTGCAGAAATAATAATGAAAAATTCTTTGCTATTGTGGTGGGGTCCTTTTTGGAATCTTTGACTTTAGTCTTTCTTTCAAATGTAATGTCAGTTGAACACTGTTCCAGCCTTGTTTCAAAGACAGATGGACGACTATACAAACACCAATATCCCGAACTTCCAGTTAGGTCAAAGCATGACACTGGAAAAGGTCATGCCATGTTCAGCTGGCTGTCATGTTTACATCACTTGTGATTGGACCTTAGGCAATAAATACCCGTGACTCCCCTGAGTCATTTGACCTGGGTCCATTTCTCACTGAAGACAAAAACCAGGTGTTAGTGGGAGGTTTATTTTTGTGTGAAAGGGGCTTAGCATATAGTATAGATACATAACTGGTTGGGTTTGGACACACTAAGATTACGATTTTGGATGTCTACCTTTAACCTGTTAACCACTGAGAATGTCTTTGACATTCACACACATGCATACTCCACCAATGGCAATAGCAAACGAAATAACAGTGAAGACGAAGAAATAAAACGCTAGACAAATCTCTGTGTGGGAACATTTCCTCCAGGAACACAGCAAAGTTAATTGTGAACTTTAGTTCTAGTTCAGTAACTTGAGCCAAATGCATTATCGAGAGCCACTGTGATGAAATGCACTGAAAAACATTAGACGAGTAGAAGGCTCTTCAATTGTTTGACGTTTCAGTTCAACCCCTGCAGTCAGATTGTGCTTGGGCAAGACAATGAACCACAAATTGCTTTGATTTAGATGATACTACACTTCTACCCCTGTATGAATGGGTGAATGTGACAAACATTGTAAAATGGATTGACAAGTCAAGTAGACAGCCATCAGACTGCTATGAAACGGAAAGCAAACCATGTAACTTGAGTTCATTTGTACTTTTTTTTTTTAACATATACTTCAAACATTTGCACATCAGAAGTGACTTCTAAAGCTGCAGTCCATACGATCATTATTTATCTTTATGAAATGAACATTAACAACAGAATGTGATGAAAGAGCAGTGTTAACGTTTTACATTAGCATTTAGTGTAATAGGTAAATAACCAAACTCACAAAATGTCAATGGCATTCTTTTACAAATCAAACAGAAAAATACCACGCCCTATAAAATCAAGTTTCTCTCTTTTCCAAAATTTTTAAATCATCCTAAAACAAACGATATTCAGACAAAGTTCAGACCTTTGGCTGGTTTAGTGGAAATAAATCTTAAAATATACCCTTTCTACATGCTTTAGCAGCTGCTACTAAAGGCCCAACTCCGTCTTGCTCTTCTGCTTTTCTGCCTTCTATATTTTACAAATTGCAACATTAAAGTCACGTCTTGTTTAGAAGTAACGAGTAACGTGGACATCATCAAATGAAAAGTTAGATGTCTGTTTCGAAGTAAAACGCTGAAATTCTGTAGAATTTCATTACTATTTGCACATCTCAGCTAAATCGAGGGATGTGCGTTTAAAAGCTTTAAAAGGCTTTTAAGTGGCCTCTTATTAAAGACAAATTCCACAAGTCTGTATGTTTGTTTTGTTTTCTTATCCTGCTGCACCTCTATAGCCTTGCATAGTTTCTGATGACACAAAAATATTGCTTTCATTATTAACAGATTATGGTTGGAATGCTCACATTTCTCAGATTTCTGAACAAAGGTTTTGCTGACTTTATCGCCTTCGGTGGTGGATATCAGTTTTGCTGAATGTGTTTGTTTCCTTGTACTGTAACAATTCACACAGTTACTGTCCAAACTCTCTAAAGGTAACACACATTTCTCTACAAACTGTTCTGTCACTCTTCGACTGTCTTTCCCCTCTCACATTACAAGCTCTCTGCTTTTATGGTTTTGGTCTCTCCAGGATTTTAATTCAGTAGAAATAAGTGTATATAACTACTATTCTGAGATGCTTGATTCCGTCTACCTATCTATTTATCTTCCTAATTTTTAACCCTAATAGAAACACATAAAACCTGACTTTTTGGACACAATGGGAAATATAAGTCAAGATTTGTCCCTGCTTTATTTAATCTTATCTCTATGGAGTTGAAAAAAAATGCTGTCTGTGTTAATCTCACGTTTGATTTTATTTATAGCAAGAATATGTGTCTGTAAAGTAAAATTATCAAATAAAAAATGCCAATTCCTGGAAGGACAACCTGTCTCTCTTCTGTCCCTCTCTGTCCTCTTTCTCTATTGACACAAATGCTTGCTCGACACATTGCTCTGTGTCTCTGGAGTCATCAGTCCATCGGTTTGTCGGCTCTGCTCTCTTTGCAGCTGGGAACTTGCACCACCATTTTAACCAGCAGGGGTCTGCTTCCAGCCCCAAGCACTCTGCTACCATCGGTAAGCCTTGTGGTTAACAGCACAGTCGAGCACAGGCGGCGACGAGCTGCCGGCCTGAGTCACGGCCTCACCGCCACATTGTCTGTCTGTCTTGTTGTTGGTATGATGGCCTCCTGTCCTTCACTCTTAAAACAGATATGCCATCCTCAACACTACATATTTGTGTTTTAAACCACCTACATATGTTCATAATGAGGCATACGCTCATGTTGAGAGTGGCACATCTTTCATAAGAGTGTGAGTTAAAAGTTGTCTGGCCTGCCCTCTGCTTAATGCAAGCCTGTCTGCCCCCCTCCACCCACTACCACTACAAGCCTGCTTCCAAATGTGCTGTGTAGCGGTAATGAACAACTGTGCTTAGAGCTAATTACCAGAGGTCTTATCTTAAGCTAGGTCACTGCACTTACCTTGTTTTCCCAGGCGCCAAGAAAACAACAACAACAAAAACAATGCTAGCATAATAGATTTATGTCATCCATTACTCCCATTATAAGTCAAATCATTGTTCATGCAGGCTGGTTTGGTGTATCTAACATGGCTGCAACAGAGCAGCGGATAAGAATGCTTTGGAAATATGAGATAAAGATGACAAGCATGATTTTCACTGAACTTTAGAGGTTGTTTCAGTACCAGTTATTCCAAGCCATTACACCCACATGTGTCCCTCGGGGAATGAGTAGCACAATAATGCATCAGTAAAAAATAAAACCTAGTTAGAGTACAAATTAAACTCAAAACTTTACTAAACTATTTAAATTTTCCTTTCTGCTGTAAGCAAAGACTGTCAGATTGTAAAATTAGTATAATATTAAGCAGCAAGTAAAAAGCCTTTACAGTATAACAGTACAAACAGAATAATAGATAACTATTATTGTAGGGGGAAAAAAAATTGTGGTGCTTTTTACAAGGGGTTATTCTTAATGTGATGCAGTGGATAAAAAAATAGTGTCAGGGTTTCTTTAAAGGTCTGATACTTTAAGTCACCCTGTTTTTATGTATATAGCCATTGCCATTGATGATTAATTCTTTAATATTTTAGTTCTAAATGTGAGATATGGAAAGTTTAAATCTGATTCATCCCTCAGTTTCCTTCCGTTTTTTTCCTCACTCTTCCTGTGTTAGATAAGGTTAACAGCCTCCTGGGAGCATACAAGAACAGAGCTATTTAACTCTCCGAGTCAGACACTACAGAGTTAAATTTTCATGACACCATTATTAAAACCTCTCCATGAGCCATTGTGCGTGTTCCAAAATAAAAAATAAAATCAATTAACTTGCCCTTTTGGAAAGGACTGGGCTAAATTTTGTATGATGGCACAAAAAAAAAAAAATCCACCCATTTATCTCAAAACTTCTTTTATTCAGTGCTGCCCTGCTCCTTTTCAGTTCTTTTTTAATAAACCAGATGACCACAGAGCTAGCGTTGCTTTCTTCCCCCACCATGTGTGTAACACAAACGGGATGGAAGTTTATGTGATGTGTGTTGTTCCCTGGGTGACGCTTAACTGAGACATTATTGACCATTATTGCCTATTACTGTCAATGGTCAATGACTAGATATATATCCAACAGTAATCTTAACAAGATAGCAGTCCATAACCATTACCACCCTGAATGGATTCGACATCGATTGGGTCTGTCTTAAAGAAAAGACACTACAGCAAATGGCCAATTTTCCAGAGTTATGTAATCTGTTACTGCTTCTTTATGGTTTTTTTATTCTCATAGGTTTTTACTTCTGCTGCTGTAACCCAGCAATTAGTCAAGGTTCCCTGACACTGCGCATGACTCCTCTGTGGTTCCAGCAATATGCAGCATGTGTTTTTGTTTGGAAGTCAGGTGTACCTTTTGGATGTGAGCTCACTGTCCCTGTTCAGATGTACAGAACCTACACATGTGAGGCCACAGCTGAGTGCTCCTACATGTTGGGTCATTACAATATTTTTGTGTTTGTTGTTTGGAAAATATGAATGTACTCACATACTGTGTGCTGTAACTGATACGAGTACACATGTTGCAAAACAAACACCCCTGCCCCTCCCCCACAGTGCTAGTATTACATAAGACAATTCATTTTTTATATGTATTGATCCATGTGCTGCTTTTGCACTTGCATAAATGTAACTGTGTGTATATGTACAGTAACTCCCCTGATGCTATCAGTGTATTTCTATGTATTTAAATGTGGCTGTTATGTTTGTGTTGGAGCCTCAGATAAACAGAGATGTACTGTATTTATACATGGTTGCCATGGAGCTCAAACATACTTCCTGTTTTTACTTTCTTAATCAGCTAGTATCCTCTTTTTCTCAATCTCAATTTCAGTATATTTGTGTGTTTATTTTTTTCACTTTTCTATATATTTTTTTATTATATTATATTTTTCTTTTGCCTAATCTGTTTCTTCCTCCCTCATTTAACTCTTCTTCTCCTTCTCTCCCTCCATCCATCTCTCCATCTGTGCAGAGCGTGGCCCTCGCATGAACAACACCCCTCAGCTCTCCTCTGGACCAAACCTGTTGTCAAGCAGCAGTAAAGGCCCTGGTGGCGTTGGTGGCGGCAGCATCATGGGAGGTGGAATGAGACACAACAGCAGCCACCCTTCATTCTCTCACTCCTTCCACAACCTGGCCCAGCTGCCACCTTCATACGAGTTGGCCATGAAACCTGAGATCAGCCGCTACAGCTCCCTGAAGAAGCTGGGTAAGCCACAGTGGAGACAGTGGTTGTGTGCGGGATCAAAACATACAGGAGAGAAAAAGGAGGAAAACTTGAGGAAGATAGAATGGAAGAGAGAGAAATTAAAGCAAGAGAGATAAATTGATTATTATGGGTCCATGGAGGGCTTTCCGCTGATGCAACACATTAGCTAGCAATTATATTGGAAGTGTCAATGTGTAGTTTTCCTTTAAAGTTGCACCCCACCAATTTAGTGTTGCACTTCCATAGAAAAAGTCACCAAGATAAAACATTAAACACACAAGGCCAAAATATCCTGATGTGGATTGATCCACCCTTGTTTTAGTGGCCCAAGGAATTTTGTTGTTGAGTTGTCTCATCAGCATGTACCTCAGGCCTGCCTTGAGGAAATATCTTCAAATACCTTCAACCATTCAAAGATGATTTCTTTATATTTTGCTGGAGAGACATCACTCATAAAAACATGTTTTAGGCATAATTCAAGAATTAATACAATCATAATTGTGATGATTTCATACAAGTGTGTAACAGGATATAATGAAGTGATGACATTTTGTATTCAATAGGTCAAAGGTCATCTTCACTTTGACATGTTTTCTGGCCATTACATAATTCCAGCCAATCCTAAGGACCATATTTTGCATTTTGTCAGATAAATTGGTGACGCTAATCTTGGGTTTCACGGAAGACCCATTGAAACTTTGCTAATTGTATAAATTTTCTGTGCTGTTCAACACTTGAAAAACATTCACATTTTAGAATTTGTTGCTTCTTGGTAGCAACATCAATCTTTGAAGCAATGTAGTCCACCAACGCTCAGTAGTTGTGCTGATTTTGAGCTTCAGCTTATTATCAGTATACCATGTGACCAAACTCTCTATCTTTCTAAACTGACATGGATGGAAACTGCAACCAGTTAATTACTAGTGTCCAAATTAAGTCCAAAGCACACCTCATTCATGACCAAGGATTCAGTTTGACACCCATATGTTTTTTACTCCAATATAACTCTGATGACATAAATGTGACATCATCAGAGTTATGTTTTAGACACTATCTAGTTGTTTTCAAGGTAGATTACGCTGGCCAAATGGTTGGTCCTTGTGATTTTTATTAGGTAGGGTAATATCAGTCCAAATGGTTGCTCAAACATTTTGCTAGCCACCATTTCTGCCAACTAAACTATGAACCAGTTATCCTCAAGTAAACTGTTCTACTCCTACCACATAACTTTGCAGGTCTTTCTCTTGCTGTGGCCTGGTTTGTTGGACTTTAACACAGCTGATTCTAAAGTGAACCTCCATTATGTCAGACTCCTAAGGCTACGAATCTAAATAATCTTCTCAGTGTAGCCAAAATGTGACAACTGTTTGTTGTCACAAACAGTCAAGTAAACAAACTGAAACAAAGAAAGGGGAATTGAATGGAGGGATTGGAGCAGAGTCAGATAATTTATAGTGAAAAAAGGAACAGGGAAGAAATGGAGAGGGGGTGGAACGAAGAAGGGAGGGTTTGTCATTATGGAATTGATCAGGAGTGACTCATACAGAAATCATCAATGTAAAATGTTGACATGGAGAGGAGGAAGGGAGCGGCAGAGAACAGGAGTGGAGAGAGAGAGAGCCAGAGAGGAAAGGGATGTGCATGCATGTGGAGAATTAAGGTGGTTGACCAGAGGAGAAGTGTCGGGGGGGGACAATGCAATGAAAAACCTGATTGGGCAAATAAGGGTACAGGAGAAGGAGAAAAAAGAAGACCCTAGAAGGGATGCAGAGAGACTGATCAAGAAAGAGGCACCAAAAGGAAGGAAGAAAAAGGATCGGAGAGGCGTGGAGATAAGAGGAGGGGTGTCGGCTGTTGGTCTGCAGGGGCCTAATGCCTTCTACAGGAAAGAAAATTCATTTGAGAGGCAGTGGCTGCCAACCCCTCTCTCTCTCTGTCTATCTTAATCTCTCTCATCCTGTCATTGCTATAGACTGCAGGGGGAGGGGAGTTACCTCTGAACGCTGACTGATGGATGGTTACTACAATGGAGATTGTATATGTGTGGGTGGTGTGGCTAGAGAAGCAATAATGAGGTGAAGGTCAAGATGAGGCTCCTTATTTTTTCAATTCAATCAAAAGGAGAAATAACGAAACTGTGCAGCATTTGAAAAAGACTTCCACTCATTACACATCAGAGCTTCAGAGGTCATCCCACTTCCCTTTATCTTCTCATTCTTGTCCTGAAATGGGATATCTGTCGCATAACTTGCAGCCCTCCTGTACCTTTACATCAAATTGGACATCTTTCATCAACCTTTTGTTTTTGGCATCACTTTATTTTCTTTGTTCTTTTTACATAACAATTTTGTTTGCAGATCTGTATCATGAGGAATGATAATGTTTCGTAATGAATTCCAGACCTCATGCTTTGACTCCTGTTTATCTGCTTTCAGCTAACTGCTGCCAACCCCTTTTCAGTCTCCTGTTTGTGGATGATAGATTGTGTGGTCATTACAAACCTGTCTCATGTTGTTGGCTTGCTAGCTCACTCTTTACACAGACATCGATTTAACGTTCATAACTACCTCTCCTGGTCAGCATAACAATTCTCCAATTCCACCTTTGCACCTTTATACAGAAAAGCAAGGGAGTTTAAAGGTGCAAAAGTGCTTAGAAAGTAAGCAGGGTGAAAACATCTCTCATCAACATTTGCGAGACCATGACTGTGAGGAGACGCGGGTAAATGTGTCCTGTTGATGTAGTTGCCCAACAGTACGGCAGAAAGGACAGTGATAAAGGCTTGGTTGTAGTTGGCAGCGAGGGAGAAACCTAGTGATAATTTGGGAGTTTTGGAGTAGAGAGAGAGAGGAGAGGAAAACCAACAGGAGGAGATAACATGAGATAAACAGAGAGAGAAGACAAAGATGATGGTCAAATGAGACTTGAGAGCAAGAAGACTAAAAGCAGGAAGAAAAGGAGTGAAAGAGAAAAGCTGAAAAAGCCAAAAGTCAAAGGAGGGAGAGGAGAAAGGAGGGAAATTTTTTTTTCGAGAGAGGATGTAGCAGTAGAGAGGTGGATTGGTAAAGGTCAAGTTTAAATTGGCTTTTGGGGAGCCACTGCCATGGAAATGCTTTGAGAATTAAAGCCGGCTTTGGAGCAGAAAGCACAGAAACACTGTATTTCACTTAATGAAGCTCTCAAACTGTTCCATTCATGTCTGTCTCCTTCCTTCGTCTCCTATTTCACTTTATTTCACCGTTCCTTTAATTTCCAATTTTCGTCTTATTCCTACCTCATCAATCTGACCCCTTACATCTTACCATTTTAACCCGTTTTGGTCTTTGCTCTTCCTTTCTGTGACCTCAGCCTTTTCGTTTACTTTTTTCTTTCATGCTGCATGTAATACACAGTATGTGGCCCTCTTTTTCCCTGTATCAAATTGTTGAAATCTCTCTCAATCACTTTCATTCGACCTCTTTATTTAACGTATGAAATCAACGTCTACTTTCTCTAATCTTTATGTATTTCACCACCCTTTCCCTCGGACATATGTTTTCATTCTTCCTTGACGTTTTCATTGCATCACTTGTCTTTTGTCCTATTTTACTTTTCTTTTTATGTAATGTATTATCGATTATCTTTTATTTTAAGGTTCAAAGTTCAGTCTTGACCTCAGATATTTGTGAAAACGATCTTACAACTACATGCACCAGTTTGCTCCATAAGCCTATTTAGCCATCCATCATATCACATTACCTTTATCGGACAGGTTTTAGCTAGTTCACATTTTCCTGATTTTCAATGTTTTGTGCTTGCGACAGTCATGGAGGCATGTTTTCAGGTACCCTGTCCAGGGTACTCTTGTGAACGTGATATCAAATACGCTTTGATGGATTTTCTTCAAACTTTGCACACACGTCCAGTCTGACTCAAGGATGAACTGTTTACAATTTGGAGTTGCTAAGTTAAAGGTGAAGGTCACTGGGGGGGGGGTTTTAAAAAAAAAAAAAAAACCCCTCCCCACACACACCACCATAAGAACCAAGGGCGAGGCAGACTGAGGCACACCGCATAACCTGAACAAAAAACAGTCACGAGAGACTTGGAAATAACAGGAATAAACACAAGAGATCAAACTGACAGAAGGGGTCCAGGTGAGAGAACAGGTGGAGTTTAATAGAGCTTTTGGAAGGAGGCTTCAGCGTTCCAGTTAAACGTTAACTTGACTGACGTGAGTGGAGCTGCTACCTTGCTGTGAAAATAAAGCGGAGGTACAAGTTTGCAAAATCCAGGAAACATTGTAGCCGTTTCCTGGAGGCCGGAGTCGGCCAGTCTGCCACAGCCTTGATTTTCTCGGAGTCAGCCCTAAGCTCCCCCTCCTCCACGGCAAAACCTAGGAAACTGAGTAGGTACTGAGGAAACGTGAAACACACTTCTCCACTTTCACGAAGAGTCGATTCTCCAGCCGTTTCTGGAAAAAAAAACAAACAAGTTATCCAAATAAACAAAAACAACTTGGTTTAGCATGTCTCTGAGCACGTCATTGACACACAGCAGGGGCATTAGTGAGTCCGAAGGGCATCACAGGTATTCAAAATGGCCGAGAGGGGTGTTGAAAGAAGTTTTCCCCACTCGCCCCCCCTCCCTAATTCTTACCAGATGGTAAGCGTTAGGCAAGTCCGGCTTGGTGAAAACCTTGGCTTTGTGCAGGGGCCTGAAAGCAGAGTCAATTAGAGGGAGGCAGCATTTGTTCTTTACAGTTATATTGTTGGGGACTTGTCTTTCTTGGAGAGACAAGAAAAAAAAAAAAGGCACCTAGGGGTGAGGAGGAGGGCAGAATAATCCCGGCAGCAAGTGAATCAGAAATGCCTTTCCATGGCCTCACGCTCGGTTGTACAGCTTGCTGGATGGCAGAGTCGAACCGAGGACGAAGTCAATGGCGCAGTCATAGGGACGGTGAGGCGGAAGGGAAAGGTCTTTGCTAAAAACATCACAAAGGTAATGATACTCAGAGGGCACAGACGATAGATCTAAGGGCTCGGGGGTGACGGAAAG
>KV751371.1:696783-733339 GCA_001698575.1 Mola mola | reverse complement strand
AGCAGGTGTGCTTTTCAGTATTAGGTGCAAAGGCCAAAACAGGGTCATTGTGATTGAAATTACACTTTGATTATGTCTGAAAGATAATGTCTATGAATGGCCTCTACCTTCAAAACAAAAATCTTCATTTAGTCTTTGGTAACCTGTTTTTTGTGGCTAATACAAGTCAAGGTACTGTACAGACCAGAATTTCATATCCTTCCCTGTGAATTTGACACACACAAATCAACTTCCTGTTCTTTGGTTGTTTTTTTTTTTAAATATCTCAAGTCATCCCGCAGCACCAAACCACACGAAACTGACCGAGCGTATTAACTTCCTCTATTGGAAGCCATCCAGGTAGGACAGCTTCAGTCAAAGCTGTCAATTCTGCCTGTGAAGACATCTTTCGTTTAAGCTTTTTAAACGACTTAAAAGATCATTTGTTTCTAACCAATTCTTATTACAACTACAGTGTTAGACTGAAAACATATCCCACTTATGAAATACATATTGCATATGAAAATATCAGTCCAAAATATTTTAAATGATTTACTTTAGTAAATCATTTTTACTTTTGAATTCAATTTCCACACTGTGCATTACTAATTTAAGTGAAAATATTTTAAATGATTTACTTTAGTAAATCATTTAAAATATTTAAAAATTAGTAATGCACACAGTGTGGAAATTGAATTCAAAAGTAAAAGCATTGAATTAAGTCTACGAGTATTGAAGTATACGGACATGCGCAGATCATTTCTGTCAATCCAAACAAATAAGGTTAAATAATATGAGATTGCGGGCATTTCTGTCTTCTTTCTTAACCAGCACTGATGAAAATGATCTGTTGTTACTCGTTGCCAGAGGAAGTAATGTTTTACAGTTAAAGAGTTAGCTTTTGTTTGGTCATAACTTCCTTCTTCAGCCTCTGGCTGTCCTAGTGACAAAATGCAATGCTTCTTTACATGAAGTTGCATGCAGTTGTATCTGCGGACACTTTAATGTGGTAATCCATCATAACATTATTACATTAGAATTTTTGATTCAATGATGTCTGCACCCATTTGTCACAAATGTTAGGCATATTTAAGTTTAATATACCTCTGAATAAGTTCATGTTGGTGCATCATAATTTTTTTTTTTGTATTACTAATCTGAATATTTGTTTTTCCCCATTTTATTCCCACAAAAAATGGAACTAGTCACACAATTCTGAAAAGCTGAAGCACATGTATCAACACCATGACTCCAAAATGCTGAAGTGATTTTCCACTGGTTGCACTTACAGTTCATTCTAAATCACAGTTTTACAAATCCCAGAACATAAATCACATCGTTTAGAACACTTTGTTCACCTGGAAAGACTGGCCTTCAAAAACATACGGATTATCGGTGAGTCTCACTCATGCTGTACCTGTGTAAACACAACTGGACGCACACATCAGTCATGTGTAAAGAGTATAAAAGAGGCCTCAAATGATCTATGTAAGTGTTAGGATGGAGCAGCAAGAACACAGAGGAAGAGGAGGCAGCAGGCTGCAGAGGCCAACGAGGAGGAGGAGGAAGACAAAAGCTAGCCAATATTCACAATGAAAAATGTGCTACTTTGGTGGAGCAGGTAGTCAATCATGGCCCGACCATTGACTGCAGCTGGGCAGTGAGTCCAGCCTGATTTATGCTGTTTTTTGTCCCACTTCAGGTGGACACTTATATACTGTACTGCAGTAATGAACAAATATTACTGTTGTTTGTATCTGTGTTGGTTATCTTTGTAGTGTTTGTCTTTACAGTTACATTGGTGAAATTTTTGCCACATACTAAGTAGAATAGGTAACATTTGTGTTGCATATACATGTAGTACTGTAAATGCTATGCCCCCCAAAATCCTTGCTTCACCGAAAACAAGGAAAGGAAACTTATTTCCATACATTTATATGTGTTTGAATATATAACATGACCTCATTAACACATGGACACTTTTGATGACAGTCTTTTGGATTCATAACTTAAGTTTTTTTTTTATGCTTTGTAAGACACATGCATATAATGGCTGTGTATATTGTTTGGGTGCAGTTAATCAGTTTTGAGGTGAGAGAACATGATTGTGAGCGCTGTCTTTCATTTCGCAAGATATGTGTGGAGATTGGAGTTTTGAAAAATTGAGCCACAGCTTTATATCTAAATATTTGAGAAAACTGCAAGTTAGGCTTAAACTGTAAAAATAAAAATAAAAACTTTGTACGTTTCACTGTGCTGCATTTGTCTGAAAATGTTAGTTACTTTTAAGCAGTGTCATATTAAAACATCTGAAAGTCATACCTGAGTAACATGAAATAAAATATGCTGTATATTCCCAAACAGCATATGACCGTCATTAACATTGAAACGTCAGTTGATGTTTCAACATTGAAACAACAATCAAACAACATGGTAATAAAAGTACTTCATATATATGTGTGTGTGTGTGTATATATATATATATGAAAACAATATTGCAATATAAACTTTGATTCACTTTGCAAAATCAAAACCAAATTTAACAGTGAATGAGCATCATCAGCTACATCATGATTTACCCATAAACAAGCTGGCATTGAAATGTCACCTGGGTGGTGTTGGTAAAAGTGAAAATCACTCACATGGATAGTACTTGAGTGAAGGTTCTAACATACTGTATGGGCCACAACAGTGACTAGTTCTAAAACCCTGTTATTGTTCTGTTATTGTAGAAAGTATATTGGCATTCAATAAGTGCTACTGAAATATGTATATGTATATGTATATTAAGCCAACTAATGATTAAATATAAAGTGTGAAAAATGTGAAATCCACCTTAATGCAGCACAAATATGAATTCAAAAGTATCAGATATAATGAAAACTAGTCATTTTACTGCACAAGTTTTAATACTGTAAGTACATATTGCCATTAAAGTAGAAGTTTAAGTGCAGGACTTTTTACTTGTAGTGAAGTATTTGTACAGTGTGGCTCGCTCCACCGCTGCTGGGCGGGCATTCAGTACAGACAGATCAAGGGAGTAACTGTTTGCTTCCCTGTTTGGCTTGTTGTTGCTTTACTGGCTTATGACCGCTAGATGGAGCGATTTCAATACGCTTTAAATGTTGGCTGCTTCTCGAGTCTGGAGGAAAGGAACAAGGGAAAAAAAAAAGATTTGAATTGTAAATGGCTCATGAAACTCCAATCACACATTAATAGTGTCAAGCTGCTCTTCCTTACTTTATGACACATGCCTGTGTGTGTGCGTGTTTCTGGGTCTTCCTATTGGCACATTCCTTTCATTTATATTTGACAGCACTCTGTCAGCTTACAGGACTTTTCCAGGTCCTTCCAGGAACTGTTGTTCACACTGTGCAGCTGCTTCATCTGATCCGTGGAATCAGTACAGTATTCACGATGTGGCATATTTATGTTTGATTTACTCCTTTATAGGCCCTATTGCTAAAGTAACACAGAGGGTACTTGATATTTTACAAGCGCATGAAGAAAAACACTGAAGATACAAAAAAAACAAACAAAAAACTGATAGGGAAGAGAACACAGACAAACACTGGTCCATTTGATTATCAATTTTTTATTCCTCTTTTTTTTTTAAATTCCTGGATAGATAAGAGAAGGGCATTCTAAACATGCTGTACTTTACACAGTACTAAATATATATTAAAACATGCAACACAGCACCGATTAACTAAAGGAAACTGAATATTAACAATATTAAATTGCAGTCCCTTTTAATCCAACATTATGATGTGTTAGAAGGTAAAATGTGCAGTCATTTAGGACATACAACACTGCTTGCAGTAAAAGCTAAACTGCAGAGGACAGCCAGTTATTTTTGTTATCTCATTTTTATTACTTGCAAGTGTCACCGTTCTAATTTTATCTTGTTTATTGAAAATACTTTGCACTCATTTCCACGGTTTATTACTAGAGAATAAATGCTTTTCTGGTTCCCTCACATATAAAACACTAATCCACACAATCGGCCCCCTCCCAGGCCGGCCTGTCACGAGGCAATAGCATGGGGAAACCTGTGGGCGGAGACTGCGACCTAGTTTTAGCCAATGGGAGGCTGACAGAGGCAGCGAGTGACCTAGTTTTAGCCAATCACCGCACGGCAGACTCACCAATAGGCAACAGTCGGCGCGTGTCGGGGCCATGTGCTAACTTCGGTGTTTCCTCGAGCAGAGGAAAACATGCGAACCCTGCAGCTAACGATGCTTTCCATCAAATCAAACACAGTTGAAACGCTTCATGCGTGATTTTGTACGAATGAGCACTTCGCTGGGAGAACAAGACGCGAAGGGAATGTTACATTTTCTCATATTTAACCGATAAGACCAGGTGTGGCTGGGAGCGGACACCTTGTCCGTCGTGCCACTTCAGCTTCAGCCTGTGTCAGTGGTCGTCACTGTTGTTTTGGCCTGACAGTTTAAATGACAGCGTGAGAGAAGACGCGAGGGGCGGGGTGCGTTCACGGTCCATCCAAGGAGGAGATTAGAACATGTGGGCGTGACATGCGCGTAACTGTCCCGGCTCTTTTCAGCTATTGGATGAAATTTCCGGCAGGTGCGGCATTATGGGGAAACATTTGATGCGTTCAAGTTCTCAGAGGAAAAAAAAAACGCCCAATACTGCCCACATACCACCGATTTTCTTTCTTTCTTTCTTTCTTTTTGTGCTTGTTTTATATATATATGTATATAAATTTCGGGTTGATGTAAACTGCTGCCAAAACTGACAATAAAAGAAAATCTGAATGAACAGAAAATTGTAGTGGTATTTTGTCAATCTTTTTTTTCCAGATTCTACTCAATGTCGGTAACAGAAGTTGAAGAAGGTGGTTTGCAACATGTTTGATTAAAAATATCTTCAATTGTTATTATTTCTGCGCATCTGGCCTTTTGTTGCATTTTTTTTAACACTGCAAGAGGAAAAGTTACATAAAACCAATCACGCAATCAAACCAAATTTTACCTCAATTTGTTGTCATAATAAGTAACTCCATTCTGCTGTAGTGCCCAATCAAGGCTGCCTAACATATATTTTAATCAACAACCTTAATTTCTTAATTTTGTGAAAATTGCCTCTTACTTTACAAGCCCACATCTTGTATGTACATGCAGAAAGCCTCTTAACATCTCAGAGCTTAAAAGACTTTCACCTTTCAACTTTCACAGCATGTGACAGGAGTTGTTCATCAGTTTTATGCCAACTGTCCAATCGATTGGATCAAACACTAGTTGCAGTTTACATTAACTACTTAGTCTGCATATCATATTTTGAAAATTCTTATGGCAACATGAGGATGAAACCTGTAAGTGTTCTAAACCATTAAGCTAAAATAAAGTTATTTGATTATGGATTTATTTATGTGAAACTGATCACATCAATTTTTAAATTTTAATTAATTCAGTTTTCTTGAGGCAATTGATTGCAGCAAAAAGGGGTTCTGATTAGGTCTGAAATAGTTTAGTTCCATGTAGACCTTCAGATTTACCAGCTCTTCTATGTGCCTTGAACGCAGAGCAGAGGAAGAAAATCAGGGAGGGAGGGGCGTAATCGAGGGGGCGTGAACGATATATGCAAATGACCCACGCCCCCGAGCGCCTTTCCCCCGTGAGCGGTGACGTCACAGGAGCGGCCCGTGTTGGTTCCAGCTGACTGGCAGAGAGAGAGAGAATCAGAAAGAACGACGAAAATAGAGTGTGTGTGTGTGTGTGAGAGACAGAGGGGGAGAGACAGAGAGAGAGAGAGAGAGAGAGAGGGAGGGAGCGAGGGAGGAAAATAAGAGCCATTAGTCCCATCTATCTGACTCTCATACTACTGGATATTATTATTTTCTCTTTCTTTCCTTCATCTTATATTTTTTGCTCATATTTGACTGCAAGTTTGGTGGCGCGTTCTTTTTCTTTTTCTGTCGTCTCGCCTCGACTCGGCTCTTTTTCTAATCCCCTTTCTGCTCTCATTGCAATGGACGACAGACATTTACATCCGTTTTGATGATTTCATTTTTAAATCTTGCCCTCCTGGATTAAAACTCCCAGACCGGACCGGACCGGACCGGAGCCGATCCGAGCGCGAGCCGTCGTTTGATCGCCACCAACTCAACGAGGACTTCATTCAGTTGGTCTTCCCGTGCGCGTCTGTCACTTTGTTCAAAGGGAAGAAGAGAAAGAGAAGGAGAGACGAACTCCTGAGAGAGGATGCATTAGGATCACGGACATGGTGCTGTTCTGGAGATAAGTGCTCCTCTCGCACCTCCTTCTTCTTCTTCTTCTTCTTCATGGGACAGGCGGAAAAGAGGGACGTCAGGTGGAGATCTTGAGCGCTCACACGCGTCACCTGGCTGCGCACCTTTTCCTCCTTCTTCTTTTTTTTCTTTGACGGCGCGTCTGTCAATTGCGACCACTAATTGGATTATTTTGATCTTGAACTTTTAAACAGTCTGCAGGTTGCTGCTCCTCTCACACCTCCTCCTCGCGTGCCCCCCCCTCACCTCCCGTTCCTCTTAAGTTATGTCAAGGCCTCTAACTCAGCTCTTACCGCCGGATCTTCCCGCTGGGGCCACCAGCCCCCAGTTTGGGGCCAGCAACCCGCCTGGAAGTGGCCCTCAAGGGGGACACCTGACCTCCATGACCAACCTGAAGTCGCTGCTCCAGCTGCCGATCAAGGCCGACCAGAGAGGCATCAAGGACTGCTGCGAAATGAAAGGTGAATGAGTGTCTGTGTGTGCCCGCGCGCGTGAGAGAGGGGTCCTGTAGGCAAGAAACCTCTTAAAGGGCCAGTATGGAAAATACCTCGGCCTGTAAGGCAACGCACGGGAGATAAAAAAAATGCTACGGTTTAATACATATTAAGGCATTTGATCAATTTAAATTTAGCTTATGTGAAGAAAATGCACCTTGAATGAAATAAATAACTGTAAAGACGCAATTAACTAGACTTTTTAAGGAATATTTATGTGACATAAATTGAAATATTGTTACAACTATTAATTAATCATGTAGACTGTGGCTTTAAATTAATCAACTGTATTTACTTATTTATTTTTTTGCTCCTTGTAAAAAAGCCAAAAAATTCTGGTTCAAGCCTCTAAAATGTGGTTAGGGTTAGTTCTTCATGTCAGCTATTCTTCTGGGTGAGTTTGACTTTTTATTAATATTGAGTAATTGATAATCAATATAGTCATTAGAGGATTTTGCAGAAATAGTCCATTACAGGAGTTATTCATTTTGTGTATACGTGTACGTGTGTGTGTGTGTGTGTGTGTGTGTGTGTGTGCGTGTGCGTGTGCGTGTGTGTGTGTGACTGAGTGGATATGTGTGATTGTTAAAGACAGAGGCCTCACTTATCTAATACACACAATACACATGCACACAGTTTTCAGCCTTCCTCCCTCAGGCTAGCTTGATATATTTTTATTTTTCATTAAATGTTTCCTTTTTTGCATTTTGCGCTGAAATGAACTGATCAGTTGGAGGAAGAGGAGGAGGATTTATAAAAAGAAACAATCTGGAGTGGATGCCTTCAAAATACATCCGAGCCAGCAGCAGTGGTTTGCATTGAACTTCATTCACTGGTAGGTTTAGATAAAGGGAAGCGAGGGGGATTGAATTGTTTCTCATCCACCATCTGCCATGACAAATATTAACCAGGCTGCTTCTCCTTCCTCTCTTACTGTGGGGATGTCATAACTCCTAGTCAGCTGCTGTCACACACAAACACACTGTGTTAATTCCCTTAAGGATTACCATTTTTTATCTACACAAACCTTGAACCTAACCTCTGTTAAAATCCTAAAATGCGTCAGTTTTTTAGTCACTGTGAGGACATGCTTTAACCTCTGTCAGGAGTCAGCTCTCACGAGTGTAGATAAACCTGAACACCCCCCCACACACACACACTAACACACAAACACAAACACAAAAACAATCAAACTTTCCCAGAGCATTTTGCGACCCCTGATGGTGTCCTCCTGTAACTGAGGCTCCAGGTTTTTTTCCTTTGCATGAGGAGGAGGAGGAGGAGGAGGAGGAGGAGGAGCTGATGGTGAGCGCGGCTCACAGGCACTCTGTGGAGAGAGAGAGCAGCACAGAGGCCTCGGCTGTGGCCTCACTGTGAGCGCCTATACAGCACAGAGTCCCCTCATCATGGCTGATGCATTCAGTGGTGTAGAGGAAAAAACATGCTCTGTGTGTGAAGTTTGTGGCGTTCTCGCTTCTCTCTCCCCTTTTACAGTGCTGAGATTCACTTGTTCACCATCCTGCTTTTCTCCCCTGGCTGGCTTTGTTTGACGCCTTTGCAAACACCCACTCAATCTAGCACATCTCTCTCTCTCTCTCACTCTCCCCTCTCATCTTTCTCTGTCTGTCGTTCTCTCACACGTCTTTGAGTTTTTCCTCTCACTCTCTCCTGTTTTGCTTTCCTCTTCTGTCCCTCTGCTTATTTGCATTTTCTCAGGCTTTGCCTCTTTCTGCACACTCTGATTTCTCACTTTCTTTTCCTAACATCCAATTCCCCTCCTGTTCCTCCTTCTCTCTTCCTGCTCCTCTGGAAGGGATTTCCCCACTTGTAGCCCTTTCATAATTTGATATTGCTGTCCTTTCTTTTCTGTGGAGTCTGTAGGTGTCAGGAGATAGTTTTATCACTTGAAGTTATGTGCACAATGTAGTAATATGCACATTTAATCAAATAACATACACTAAAATAAGTAACTTAAACTTTTGAAGCAGTTTATATTGAATTAGATTACTACTGAAGGAGAAAAATAGGAAGATGTCATAACAATAAATATTAAATTTATCTTGGCTGTAGAGATGGCACCTTGCTCGGTACTACTTAAACCAAACTGCACCATTTTACCACAGAGGGAAACAAACGACTCAAGCTCCTGATTGGGTGGGATGTAAACATGTGACCTCCTCGTGGTTTTAGCTGTAAGGTTAGAGACATCAAAGAAAATCATGAAGCTGTTCACCACCAGGTCTGTGGATTATCTTGGGGAATCAGGTCTAGATTTTTGGAAAGAGAAATTGCTGTTGAATTCCAAATGAAATAGCTTTTATTGCTTTGAGCAACAGAAGCTAGGTGAACTCTGGTTCGATTAGATTAAAGAGAAGCTAGGCATTTCCAAAACTAAGCAACCCACACAGTCTATATCTATAGAGAGTTAAGAGGAAAAACATGTATCTTTAATTTAGGTGTCAAATCTTTTTCTGTTTTTTTAGGTCACAGTTTTGTTTTTTGTAGATTAGAGATTGGAATTTTCCCATGCTATAGTGCGTTACCTTTCACATAATGGAAAGTTTTAACTATGCTGGTTAAATTTTTATGTATAAAATAGCGCAAAATTTACATTGACTTGATTTCTATTGAATTTTATTGTCTGTGAATGTGCACAAATCTCTTAGAATTTTTAGCATTGTAAACTTTCTACACTTTTCTAAGGTGAAAACGTGGGTTTATAGGGAAGACGCCAATGGAAACAGTCAGCATCACCAGCTGTTTGTGTCAATAATTGCTGTAACAGTAACTATAACATTAGTGGGTACAAATAGACATTAATAACCATCTTTTTTTTTCTCAGTTTATTTAACATTTGCGCAGAATTTGGATGGAAACCCAACTTATATCCATAGAACTGCTGTAGGCATTAGTTGGTACCTTGAAACCAGAAATTTTACTTTCCTTGTCTTTGAGTAAACTTAGTGCCATTTTTGTGCGTGTTAATCAATGTTGTCATTGATGATATATGCAGATTTAACAATTATGTCTTTGGTCGACTTAAAACAGCCACATTTACATGTGATTGCGTTGCCATATTTTAGCCTCTGATTGGTTTCATTGTTTTGTGATTAGGGTGAAATGCCATCAGTGAACACCAGACCCATCTGGATCTGAGATGTGAGCAGTAGTTAGAGGTCTTATCTATTGTTTTGTTGTTTGTTATACTGTATTCTTGCAGAATATAGTCCATTCAGTTTAGTAATGAAGAGAAAGTGATTTAAAGAAAACTGACAGGGGGATGAGGAAGATGATGAGGACGGTGAAGCGAGCAAAGAGATTAGGAAGGACATTAATATGATCCCTTTACTCTCTTTCTTCTCCTCATTTCCTCCGTCCATCTCCTCATTATGTTGTAATCTTGCTCATCTTAATGTTTAATCCCTTTAAATTTAAAATTCTGGCCTTGCCAATGCTCTCCCTCAGTCCCTCTAACTTTTTCCCCATTATTCTCACTTGGTCTGTCATCCTGGCTGAGTAACAAATGCTCTACTATTTTATTGGGTTTTATTATTCAGCATGTCATTTATTTGATATGCAATTTTCTGGCATAATTCTTTAAGATAATATTACCAAATGATAATTTTACTAAACCGTGTTTGTTCTTACCACACATTCAACTACAATTCAATTTATTTTACTTGTAGGGGGTTCATATATTTGTGAGTTTTGTTTTCTGGTGATGGTTTATTGATGCCTGATGTCTGTATTCATCTTTCCGTCAGACCGCCTTCCTCAGTGGGCGGTCAGAGTGCAGCAATAGTCAAGTCAACTTTATTTATAGAAGCCTTTTAATGAACACAACTAAGTGCTTCACAGAAAGCAAAGGCCACAAGTAGACAGAAGCACAAGCCTCAGCTGGTGTCTATCAAGCCCCTGGAGCTGTTTGTTGATGGTTGAGAGTACAATTATAATTTTTCTAAGCATGTGATATATTGAGGAGTACAAGTAATCGCAATGCATGTTTGATTTCCAGCTGAAGTCTCATCAGTTCAACATTTTTGTCAGAGGATTAAAGGAGGAATTAAAAATTTGACTGTTCATTAAATATCAACTTTTTTTTTTTTAAATACACAAGCGGGAACGAGGGTAAGGTTCAGGAAAACCAGAACTCCTGACAGCAAATAGCAAATCTGTGCCTTGCTCAAGGGCTGTAATGCGACAGCTAAGTCTCTTTGTGGTCATGTTTAGAGTAACACGTACCAAACACATCACGCAATCACACTGTTGACTGATGCATTCATAGACAGTCAAAAAAATGAATTCTTCTGTGTTAATTAATTTATCTCTTATTACATACTAAGTCGTTTATTTGGGAAAAAAATGTATTTTCTGATAGTAATTTTTTTTCTTAAAAACTGAAATGTTCATTGACTCATTTTGAACAAATGTATTGAATTAAATGTGATTCTGGGTGACTAGCTACCCCTGCCCATCATATAAAAGGCAGTTAACGTTAGATAGCCAGTAGCTAGCAGAACATTACAGTAGGGTGCCTGGAGTTCTGTTGGTAAAAAAAAAACCTTTCCAAAAAATATTGTGTCCGGACCTAGCATCATGTGATTAAACCCTTAACATGTGAAAGCGCTCAGCGATCTTCTCATGGCACAGAAATAGAATTTTCTTCAGTTGCCAAATTAATAACATTAGTGCCACCTAATAGAGTATCCTATCAGACAAAAACCAACCTACAAACAAGTTGTAATTGAAGGCAGCTGGAGTGAAGGTGTGACAAAGCATTTCCAGGGAGGAAACTCAGAGTTTGGTGATGTCCATTGGCTCCAAAATTCAGGTAGTCATTGACCGCCTCTGAAAATGTGGTACTTTGTTTAAAAAGTGCTGTTAATTCCAAAATACAATACTCTTGTCATACTCCTCATATTAAAGCTGAAAGTCAACACCTTTTTTTTTTTCTAATCCATTGTTGTGATGTACAAAAAAGCAAAATAACAGAAATTGTGTCACTGTCCAAACAATAATGGACCTAACTGTATGTCAGTGCTATAGAATGTGTTTTAGTGAGCCTACACAGAAAACCAGTGACAGTGTTTTTTTTTTTTTTTTTTATGCATTGCATTGTACTCCACCAGTGTGTGTTTTACCCTTGGATCAAAACCTGGAGGCCTCTGTTTAATATTTAACAGCTGGCTGAAAACTTGTCCGCAAATATGCCAAATATTTTGTTATTAGCTTATATTTATTCCACACAATGACAAAAACATTAGCTTGGAAATGGACATTTTTCTTTTTTTTTTTTTCATAAATATCAATATCTATCCTTACTACATTAAGCTGCAGATAGTTTAATTACAGTCAACAATGAGACCATTTGAAATTAGATTATCGGCCTCTAACAGTCTTCTTGTGGTTTCCTCTGTCCAGACAAAGACAAGCCCCTGGACTCTGACGAAGACTCTTTGGGTGTCAATGCTGGAGGGCCTGGAGGGGTTGCCGGAGGCCTTGGGTCCAACACGTTGCGGCCCAACTCCCAGTCAGCCTTCCTGGGTCCGTTGCTCTGGGAGAGGACCCTTCCATGTGATGGAGGCTTGTTCCAGCTTCAGTACATGGACCTGGAAGAGTTCCTGACTGAGAATGGGATGGGGATGCACAGCAACGGGCCCAGCTCCACCAGTGCCCAGATCCCTTCTCAGGCAAGTCCAATAAAGAGGAAAAGCATATACACAAACTTCAAATAAGCAATGACCTTTTGTTAGCAACTCTGAAATTAATATTCCATAAAGAAACCATAAAGGAACAGTTATACCGACTTAACCCTAGACAACGTGCTGTCTTTCGATTGAGAGTCTTGCAGTTGTCAAATACACCGCGGCCTGTTGTTGGGAGAAACAATTGACAAGTTGATCTGGTCAACAGGCATAATTTCAAAAACAAGCACACCGCACTATTCTAGATTGATGCAAGCCATTTTGTTTGTTTATGTTGTATTCTTCTTCAGGGTTTCTGCCTCTTTATGTTGTCTGCGGTTTTCCCTCGCCATCTATTCTGCACTCTGATTAGCTGTAAATTTCTAGAAATTTAGCCTGCTAGAAATCTAGTCAGAGAAGGCGATGTTTCAGGTAAAGGTATTTGCGACTGGCAAGCTAGTCTGTTTACCACCAATGCAAGCCTCCAGGACTCTGAATGACTCAAGTGATCATGTTTGCTCAAGATTATATTTTAGTATGTTATCTGGCAGTTTGTTAACATTATCAATATTAGTTAACATTCATCAACTAAAACTGCAATATCACAAAATAGTTCACATATGTTGCATTAATGTTAGCTTTGACTTTTGTTTAGTGTTGGACTCTTTGTTGTCGTAGATGCTGGTGGTGTAGCCGACTCCATTTCTCAGCTAATGTTAGTTTGTGCAACACACTATTAGCATCATAGGAGGCAGGCGAGAGGCAAAGCACAAGGGAGCATGCGTTAATGCTTTTAGTTTTGAATTTTGCTGGAAAACCTGTCCTGAGTCCCACATTGAAATAAAAATGCAGGCTGTTATAGGCATTTGATGATAAATGATAAATCACTGTGCCTCAGCGGGCTTCACAATCAGGACAGAGTATGACATCCTCTGTCCTTTGACCCTAGATTTGAGTTAGGAAAAACTACCCATTTGAAAAATTTTAACAGAGAAAAATCACAGATGATAGAAATTGCATTGACAACATTTCTAGTGCATCCAGATTATGAAATATAGAAGTTAAATTGTATAAAACATGGATCAAGAGGATGGCTTAGCAGCTTGCCATGTCCCCGAGAGAGAAGACATAGAGGAGAGGCGAGCAGGTTGTCTGCTTTTTTGTGTGGCCAATTCTGAATTTAATTTAAGTGAATCAGAAAAATATACAGGCCTAGAGAGATGGGATTTAATGCTGTCTGATTATGTTGTCATTCAGATGGATTATTATTTCCTCTGTAAAAGTCACGTGTAGATCTTATTTTTCTTCTTGCCACCCAGAGCTCCCAGTCAGCGGTGCCCAACCAGAGCTCCCAGTGCCCTCCGACCTCCCCTCCGCCCTGCTCCTCCTCGTCATCTTCCATGTCCTCCTCATCCTCCTCCTCCTCGCTGCTTGGACTGGAGACCGTCCAGCCACAACCACCGCCACCACCTCAGCAGCAGCAGCAGCAGCAGCAAGGAATGATGGGAGGACCAGAGTGTCTACATGGTGGGTCAATATCACCTTTCAAACTTGGGAGGAGAAGAACAATTTTCTCATGTAGATAGAAATATGTTTTAATTTTTGACAATACATATATACACACACAAACACACACACATACAGTATATACAGTATATATTTATGTACATTCCAAAGATAAATCTATTTTTTAAAGATGTGGAAGCCTTTTTTTAATGTAGCTCCCGAGAAGGCATCTGCACGAATAAAACCAACTAATGCACTCAAACATACATGAAGCTGCACATGCAGGGGTCTTAATGATACATCATGTAAACCAATTCAATTTAACCACTGGACAACAATAACCAGAGAAGGTATTCTTTAATAATATCTGTGATAAATGGCTGACACCATTCTGTGGCCCTCCTCAGCTTTAACAGCCTGTTTTCCTCAGTTATCCATAATTTATTGTTTCCTCTCTTTCTGCTGCTTTTGATGAGGACCAGAACTGGCAGAATATGAGAGCGGTTTTTTGTCTTTCATTTTTTTTTCGTTCTGTCTGAGATTTCACAAGTATGACAACATACAACAAATGACATACGACAAATTTCAACTCAAACCCAAAAGCCCAATCTTTATAATACTAAAACTATTCTTTTTTTTTTTTTTTTTAACCCAATGAGCCATTAAATTAATCATCACAGCTAATTTTCATGATGATTTATTGATGACAGATTGCCAGATGAATTGTACAAGTTCAATGGCTGTGGATATTTCACAAAGAAGGAAAGGAGGCATGGAGTGTGTAAAGTACTGTTCGATACAGAGGAGGCAAAATTATTCTCTTGTGTATTTCATCTCATCCTTGAAGCTGCATTGAATTTATCTAACAGAGGTTGACTGACTTGAGATTGATCAGCATCCCTACATTTGAGAGAAGCAGAGCTGTAATGCTGCAGTGATCCCTTGGCTTTATGATAAATAGGCACCTCTGAACTGGTGGATCTAAAGATACAAGTCACCATCCATCTTACAATCTGTTGTTTTTATTCTGTGCAGGACATTTTTGATCCCTGACATTAACCTCCTTCTCTTCTTCTGTACCAAAGAAGTTGGTTTATTGTAAGAAACAGATATGTTCTGTGACCTGCAATCACAAAAATAGTACTTTATTTGTGGTTTAGTTTGTTTGTTTTTGGCCACTCAGGGGGAGCACAGCAAGCTGTATCTACCGATCCACAGCGCTCACATATTATTGTTGTATTAAAAAGATATGTTAGCAAACTCTTACCAATTTCCAACATGTTTCTGCCCTCCGAAAGTGTATTTCGGTCTTGGCTTGCATATTTAGTCCTATCCGCTAACTTCACTATCTGTCTGGCTGCCATTTAGAGATGGAGAGCCCAAACAATGCACTGGGGGGGGGTGCGAGTGTAGGAGGACGGTCAGGTGTTGTAGGTGATCTTGAAGAGGTGGGATTTCAGTTGACTTTTAAATGAGGTGAGTGTGTTGGAGTTCCAGATGTTGAGTGGCAGGGAGTTCCAGAGGGTTGAAGCGCCGATGACGAAGGCTCTGTCCCCCAAGGTGCGGTACTTAGTCTTAGTGATGGGGGTGAGAAGGTTGGCATCAGCAGAGCGGAGGCGGCGAGTTGGGGAGTGGCGATGGAGGAGATCAGTGAGGTATGAGGGGGCGAGATTGTTCAAAGCTTTGTAGGTGATGAGGAGGATCTTGAAGTTGATGTGTTGCTGTATGGGGAGCCAGTGAAGGTGACGGAGGATGGGAGTCATGTGTTCTCTGGCGCGGGAGTGGGTGAGCAACCGGCCAGCTGAGTTCTGAACATATTGTAGTTTTTGGAGGACAGTAGAAGGGAGGCCATGAAGGATGCTATTGCAGTAGTCTAGTCTGGAGGTGATGAAGTCGTGGATGAGTGTTTCAGCGGCTGAGGAGGAAAGGGTGGGGAGGAGGCGTACAATGTTACGGAGCTGGAAGAAAGATGTTTTGGTGACGTAGTTGATGTGCGACTTGAAGGAGAGGGTAGGGTCCATGATGATGCAGAGGTTTCGTGCCAGGGGGGAGGGAGTGACTGAGTGACCATCAGTGTAAAGTGGGAAGTTGTGGGAGGAGGGGAGGAGGGATTTTGGGCCAAAGGTGATGATTTCCGTTTTATCACAGTTCAGTTTGAGGCAGTTGTTGTTCATCCAGGTTTTTATGTCGGCGAGGCAGTCGGTGAGGGTGGAGAGAGTGGTGGGAGTGATGACTTTGGAAGACATGTACAGCTCTATGTCGTCGGCGTAGCAATGGAAATGTAGACCATGGCGCCGGATGATGTTACCGAGTGGGAGCATGTACAGGATGAAAAGAGTGGGACCAAGCACCAAGCCTTGAGGGACTCCGTCTGAGATTGGGGAGGTGTGGGATTTATGGTTATTGATGGAGATGTAGTGAAATCTGTCAGACAGGTAGGCAGTGAACCAGGAGAGTGCAGAGTCGGTGATGCCAATTGATGCAGGCAACGGAGGAGGATGGAGTGATTGATGGTATCGAAAGCTGCACTGAGGTCGAGGAGAAGAATGGTGAGGGAGCCAGAATCGGAGGTGAGTAGGAGGTCGTTGGTGACTTTGAGTAGGGCTGTTTCAGTGCTGTGGTGACTTCGGAAACCGGATTGGAATGTTTCATACAGGTTGTTGGAGAGGAGGTATTGCTTAAGTTGGGTTGCAACGGCTCTTTCCAGTATTTTTGAGAAGAATGGGAGGTTGGAGATGGGTCTGAAGTTGTTGAGGTCGTCGGGGTCCAGGCTGAGTTTTTTGAGGAGAGGTGTTATGGCAGCAAGCTTGAGAGGCGGGGGAACGGTGCCAGAGGTAAGGGAGGAACTTGATGTCAATGATGAGTGGGGCAAGGGGAGTGAGACAGGCTTTGACAAGAGGGGAGGGGGTGGGGTCCAGTGGGCATGTGGATGATTTCATGCCAGAAAGTATTTTTGAGAGGTCAGCAGTGGTTATGGGTGAGAAGAGGGAGAGACGGTGGTCGGTGGGTGGGGGAGGTGCGGGCTCCGGGTCAGGGGTGATGGCAGAAGAGGTGACTAGCTGGTTATGGATGGAAGAATGAGAGGAAGTTGTTGCATTTCTCCGGGGTGGATGAGGATGAGCTGTTGTCTTGGGGTTCAAGGAGTTATTGTGGAAAACAGATTGCGGGGGTTGGAGGATCCAGAGTGAATGATGCCGGAGTAGAAGTCGGAGCGGGCCTTGTTGAGTGCAAATCGATACAGGTGGGTGTGGTCTTTGAAGGCGAGGGCGTGTACAGTGAGTCGGGTTTTCTTATGTAGGCGTTCTAGCTGTCTCTGTTGTTTTTTGATAAAAGATAAAAGCAGTAGGAGTGAGGAAAACCAAAACAATGAGCTGAAAGTTGCTGAAATAACTACAGTGTTCCAGTAAGTCTTTTTTGTCTGTCCTCTACACCTTACAAATTGCCAGTTTTCACGTAATTCATTGTTAGTATGTCTGTATTGATTAGTGCAGCTTAATGTTCACATTCAAATATGTGATGAACACAAACACAAATAGGTGGCAAAAACTGTGAAACAACTGCTTCATTAAGAACTGCTTGGATTTTGAAAACAAGCTGGTGGTCCATCCATTTTGTGTTCATGTGGAAATGGAAATTTTTGTGTCCAGTGGCTCATTGACACTGTACAATCCTGACACTGTCAGTGACACTAGCATTATTCTCTACACGCCCGAAAGTATGAAGGTGGACCTCAGGGTTTGCCGCTCTGTCTGCTTTATTGTTCGGAAATGTTGCCTGACTGGCTGGACAGCAAACATGAAGGGCTAAATTTTAAGGTGTTTTAATATTCCGCCCCGTCCTTTAAATTGGCATACCTAATATGTATGAGGTGTTTGTATACAGCTTCAGGCAGAATGTAGAAATCAGAACGTAACGTTAGATTTTTCATTCTGAGACATAACGAATAACAGAGATGTTTCCCAGTGTTAAAGAGTAGATGGAGGAAAAATTACACACAAAACGAGAGACAGAAGAGAGAAAGTGAGCAGCTACAGCTGCTACAGAGGAACGGATACGGTGGGAAACTGCTGCAAGGCTCTGACTGTGTGTGTCTGTATTCATATCTGCCAGAGTGCCTCTGCAAGTATCCATGAATATACACTCTCAGTGTCTGTTTATGTGCATGCCTTAATGTGAACATGCTTTTATTACACTGTGCAGAGCACTGAACTTTGAACATGCATATGAGAGTGTCCTCTTTATTTCGGCATTTGCATGCAACGTTTTGGGCTTTAATGTGAACATGCTCTCATGTGTGCATGAGAGAGTGTGTAATGTGAATGTGTGTGCTCTTTATTCTAAATTATAAACACGTGACTAGGTTGAACATGATGCACTCAGGCAGAAATCCCTCAGGTCGTTGGGGAACTAAAGTGTTTCGACAGATCTGCAGAGAGAAAGAGAGAGAGAGAGGGGGGGGGTAGATTGAAAATAGACTGATTATAATAATCTCATCCACATGCACATTTGGTTTGATATTAATTTATACCAAATAATTCTGGATAAAATCGAGAGAAACTCAGAAGGAGGGAGGCACAAAAAATATGGACACAGCTCTGGTCTTAGATAATATTTTTAATTTGTTTACTTGTTATCATAACGCCTTAAAAATATGTACATAAATGGACAAAAAACCAAACCAGCAAATATAACCTGACATATCACATGAAAAATCTGGAAAGCTCATATTCTAGTAGAAGAGCATCAGTCGATTGGAGTAGCAGAAGCACAGTCTCTGAAGACATTAGCAAAAAAGTCTATTATTTTCAATATCTGGGAGGACATTTGAGGTAGTAATGTATAAAGAACCATCTCATCTCAAATTAACTGTTTCATTTAGTCAAATAAACATTGTCTCAGAACAAAATACACATAATCCAGACAAGTGATGATGTTTACCTGATAAATATACTTTCTGTTGCTAATGACATACTGACAGTGACAAACATACAGTAGTTTTTGAGGAGTCAGGGTGCCTAGTACCAATCTCTACCTGAATGTCATGCCCCCGTGCATTTTACAGGTAGAAGTCTGCTGAAGGAACATTGTTTGTATTTCAGAACATAATGGAGGATAGTTTTGAAGAAATTTAAGATTTCCATGCTAAAACTGAAGAGACATGTTAAATATACTTGAAAAAAATCAATGTCAACTTGTCAGTTTGACGTGAGACAAACGAGGCAACCCACCATGAAGAAAATCACAAATCTGAAGGAGTACTGTAATCACCTGCTCCTTCACCCCGAGGCTGATCTTTCCACCAAACTTCATGGGACTCCGGTTAAATCCTTCTCACAGACACGTGACCCACACGTGACTGAAAGCAGTGAAAGCAGAAGTGGTGAAGCTTCAGTGTTAATTACAGATTAAAAAAGCAAGCCAATAGCTTCCGTAATTCTCCACAGTATATTTATAAAGACTGATTTGGTTTTATTTGTATACAAGGCTAGATTTTTGGATTTTCAAAAAATCTTTGGTTAACAACAATATCTACATTTAATTGCATGTGAATGTACGTAAAATAGCAGCATAAAGCAAGACTTTGAAGGTGAGATTGGAATTTGGCCAAACTCAAAACTTTGATGTCAACAGCGCAAGATGGTGGCGCTTTTTATCTGAGATATTTTGGCTTCTTTTTTGTACAGTGGGAGGAAGTGGCAATGCATTGTCCATCATTATTTACTGTATGTCAGCGGTATAGAAAATAAGAACGGGTCACATCCCACCGGGTTTCAGTTTCAGTTCTAATTACTTATTGATAGCAGGCTAACATGCTAAACTTACTCACTGACCATTAACATGCTAGCATTATGACTGTGCACATTTAAAAAAAAACGACACACATTTGATCTTTTGAGTGATCTATACAAACATCTACATACTTTTTACAAATTTTTAATACATCAGAAGTATATACATGGAAAAACCCAGCAGTGAACTATTGCAGTCTGTATCCCTGCACTCTCTCTGTCCTACAGATACAGTAGGCCATGACCGCAGGATCAACGTATATGACTTCCCCAGATGCATTCTGCTTTGGCCACAGAGCTGTTTCACCTCACACAGACACAAAAATACCAGCGTCTAGACAAGAAGAATCCCAGATAAACTCGCTAGGAGTCATCAGCCTTTGAGTTGACATGTACAGTTAGTTTTTAAGTCCAACATTGAAACCTGTGCATTGATCTGACCACGAGTGAAATGATTTGCTGTCGCTTTAAGGGAGGAGAGTACAGGATAATTCCACACTGAGGCTGCTCAGTGCTTTAACATTCAGGGCTGTGATTAATCCCAGTGATGGAAGGGTTAAACAAGACACTGACTCTGCACTCCTTAACACTGCACAGAGCGAAAGAAAGGGAGTGAGCCATGCTGGAGGGGGAGAGTGTTCGCTTTGCATGTTTTGAAATCTCTCTCTCTCTCTCTCCCTGACTCTCACACGCTGGGGCCATGTGCAGCTACCACGTCACGTGCTGCTGCAGAAAGTATCAGAGTGAGAGGGGGGGGAGCATGGAGGAGGAAAGAGAGCGGGAGGCAGAGGGAAAGTGGAGGGAGATAGAGAGAGAGAGGAAACAGTGAAGATTACAGGGAGAATAAACACTGAGGACGGAGCATAACAGACGAAGCTTTAGGCTGCACAGGTAAACAGTGAGTTAGTAAGAGGGCAGAGTATTTTGATTGCATTTTAAACACAGTATTAAGAAAAAAAGATAATCATTTTAATTATATCAGCATGTCCACAAATCAAAACACCAACAGTGTATGTTTTTTTTACCAAAGTAACCAATATGACTGTTAGAGAGCACCAGCAATAGGCGAAGCACAAAAACATGTGGTTAGAATTGCGCTGTACTTACTCTTTGGTTACGTCATACAACGAAAATAAACAGGTGGGTAATGTTTGCGAAGCAGCTCTCTTTGGGTTTACGGGCCAAACACTTTGGTTAGGTGTGGGGAGAGATGATAGGTTTGCGTTAAAGAATACATAAAGAATGTTAGTAACTTAAGGTCAGTTCAATCGGTAGGAGAACAGAAGGAACAGAAAACTGACAGACTACATGAGAAGGAAATTTTTGCTTGGAGTGTTTGACTGGGGAGGCTTCCACGTGTGAGGTGTGGAAAGGGGTGGAGCTAAGAGTTTGACAGCTTACAGGCACATGGCTTAATGACAGGTTGTGATTGGATGAGGAAGTGAATTAGCCAGTGCAACTTAGAGATAGCAGGAAACCCTTTGTGACCCAGAGGGTGTATGAGAAGAGACAGAGTCTGAGTAACATACATAATTAAACCTGGAGTGTGCGACTTTCATATAAATAATCATCTGTTACGTTCAGTCCTTGCCACATGAGATTGCACAATGCTGATAAAGTTGATCACTGCTAAAAATATCTCTGTGTATATTGCAAAATATAGGAGTTTTTAAATTGCTTTTAGTTTTGATATTCCCACAGTGGCTTACATGTACAGAAGCATAGTGATGGAATGGGCTTCAGTGTGAATTTAAAGCTACAGCAACTACAACTATATCGGAACATCCTCATCTCCACCTTACACAGACTTTTGCTCTTTGAGCTTTGATCTCCTTTTTTGCTCTTGTGATTATTACTACAGCCCCTAAAGGTCCCTTTCATTTATTAGTTTGTAATTTTTTACAGATTGTACAAATGACTTATGAGGCCAGAGGACATCGACTAAAGACTCTTCACATCCTCAATCCAACAAGTCAATCTAATTGAGAAACTAAACCACTTAAATAATTCAGCATCGCCTCTGACGAGTGTATTTTGATCAGATGTCCCATCATCAGTACTACATCATTTGTCACTATCATCCAGAATGCATCTGACCTTTAACAAAATGAGTCCTATGAACTTTTTTACTTTCACCTTCACAGTTAAAAGCGGGGTACACTGGTGGTGTTTGGTGTGCAGCAACTTGCAGGGACTCACCGTTGTCCTTTCCCCCTTAGCATTAGCTCTTCAGAAGGGAAGCTATTTCTACCCATTCTCCTCCTTTCTCATGTGGTTGACCTAGTGTCATCATCCTGCAATTCACCATGTCGGCAAATCAAATGTATACATGCACATAAGAGGATGATGTGACGTAAAAGTTGGTCTCAAAATCGGATAAACTCCTGTGCAGATTTGGTATTAGAATGGCATTCACGCTTGCTGATCTCTGACTCAAACTGGCCCTCGATTACCCAAACAAGTGTGCATCTGCATTTGCCCAGGGGTACTTTAAAGCACTGAAGAGAAGCTCACCTCATCTGTGTATAAAATACAAGCAGCTGAAGTGAGTTTTCTCTGCAGGGTGGCTGGGCTCAGTCTTAGAGATGGATGAGGAGCTTAGACATCCACGAGTAGCTTAGTTTAGACTTGTAAAAAAGAACCATTTGTTTAAGTTCCCTAAACTTGCTGAGTTAAATGTTTAAAAGGTGCCTTAACTTCACTTTTTAAGGCATCATTCACATGTAATCACAGCATTGGGGTTAAGTATTCTGGTGAATGACACTTGAACACAAAAGACATGAAAACTCAAGGGCCTTGAACTACTGACCCTCCGATTACTGGATGACTGTTTTACCACCTGAGCCATTGCTGCCCACTGTCATCTAGCTGACATGGCTGTGGGGGTACATTTCAGTATAGGGTTTGAAACCATTGTTCATTGTGTCACTGCTGTGCGACCATGACCTCCCCTCATGGCTTTATTTTCACCCTGAAAATCTGTTTAGTGTTGGATAACTAAAAGTAGATGATGAAGGTTTATTTGGAGATGATTGTGGTGAACAGAAACCAGCAGTGGCAGTTGGAGGACAGCATTCGTCTCCCATGTCAAAGTCAGATGCTTCAGCTCCTCCCTGTGAGGTCTTGTGCTGCTTTCATGTCCCTTGTCACAAACACATTGTGGCATTTGAGGCATTTGATCAAATGGATAATGCCGTTTTTTTTTTTTTGTTTTTATGCTGTATCTAAAGCCAGACCACCTCTTTGAAATTCTTATCATTTTTTTGTTGGAAAGTGAGAGAGTTCAGTCACAAGTAGCAGCGTCCTGAGATCTTTGTTTTTTTTTTAATTTTACATAACCAAGTTGTAGAGTGCATACTGAGGCTACAGTAATTCTGTAAGAAGAATTACAGCCTGCCTCCATGTCGACAATGAAAAAAATGCTGAGGTTCTGCTAGTTATGTGTGACCTCTGAAGTCTCAGGCTTTGTGCGGGTCCTCTTACGAGGCTCGCCATGTCATGTGACCAGGTGAACAGTGATTTGGAAAGATGAGAACAAGCAAGGATGTGACTGCCATGTCCACACAGTGGTGACATAACTCCCCGGCAGCGTGTTGACATTATGAGAAAGACTCCTGGGGTGTGGCACCTGGACTGAATTGTTTCTGGTGTTTGTGTGTCCACTGGTGTTCGTGCACACTCGTGAAGGTGCATGTGCCTGGCTGTGGATTTGTGTGTGTGTGTGCAGGGGCGAGTCCTCGCCTGCTGGGACGTGTGTACGGATGTCCATGTGTGCTCTGTGCTTCACAGTGTGACTGCGAAGGAAAACTACACGAGACTGAAACCAGATGTTAAATTTGCAGCACAGTGAGAAGAAAATAATTTTAAATGGTCATGTGACCACAAATACAACAGCTTGGGGTTAGAAGACTTTTATTACAGTATTGTTTAGTTAGGAGTTGCTCATTTTTGGAGGTATCTGCAGTCTCTTTCCAGAATTCATAGCCTGGTTATTCAAGATTATCCATGATATTTTTGTAGAAACGATCATCTTTCTGTATTACTTTGCAGAGCAAGGTACGCATCATTTATGGACGGATGAGAGTCAAGGTAACTGATGAAAAAGTGCCTGTTGGGTTAACTACAGTATTTATAGTTATTTCACTATACACAGTATTTATGATTTTTTGTGTGCTGGTGTCCCATCGAATACAGCTGGTGCCCTTTTAATTATTGTCGCCCCTGTCCCTCAAACATCCTGAGTCTGCCACTGGATCCAAGTCTCAAATGTGTAAATAATGTATGTTCATTTTCTGTCTATTTTTTAAATAGTCTCCAGGGATTTTATAGCTATTGATTGATGGAAAACATAATAAAGAGACAAAATCAATAATGAAAATAGCTTCATATTACAATAGCTCATATGTTTAGGCCAGCTGTTCTCCACATAGTCATTTCTACAGGGGTTGAGCTCCCTGTTGTTCTTGTGGTGCTGCTGTGAGAGAAGTATTCGATGTGTTTAAGATAGAAAGGAAGGAGCCAAACATGGCAGCAGACATTCATGGCGGTGTTTACGTTACAGGGAGGGGAGCCTTCTTTATGTAACACACTTCCTATATCACATTCCACGTCTGTATTGTATTTCCAGTCCCTGTTTTCTTTTTCTGTATGGCACAAACAGCTGCTGGCAGGGCTCACTGTTGATCTGCTTGTCGTTAACTTGGACGACAGAAACAAACTGTGCAGGAAATGAAATGCTGCTCCGACTGTTTATCTGATTACTCGTGCTCATGCCTGAACTAATGCTGGGACTGCTACCGCTGCTATTATGTAATACTGCTTGAATACTGAATACTGATAGTGATCCAACCCATGGACACAAAGAATCAATATTTTGTACACTCAATCCTCTTTGTTTGTAACACAGCTCGACTATATTCAGTTTACTTACTGTTACTTATACTTTATTCACTTCCTAGGAAGTTTTTAATTGATAATGTGTACTGTAGTTTACATTTATGGTTCTTAGCTTTTGCATTACTTGTTTCTTCTTTTATTGTGAGACTTTACTTTTACATCTCAAGCACCAAAATTACACCTTTGGGTATGACTTGAAAGTCTACTACTGCTGTTAGTACTACATTAAAACAACAAGTACCAGTACTGTTGCTTGTGGTACGGCTACTGCTGTTCCTGCTCTGTATTACTGTACTCCTCACGGACGTCCCACTAGTGCTACTGCTGTTTTAATTGCTGATATCATTACTACTAATTTGTCTAGTACAACTGTAAGTTCTTGCTGCTAATATTAATAATGTTATTATTGTTGCAGTGTTATTAGTATTAAATATGTGTGAGTGCTATGAATCCTTATAGTGGCAGTGCTGCTACTCCTGCTGTACTGATGTGACTCATGCTTGTGTTGTAAGTACTGCTACAGATGTTATTATTGCAACTGGCTATTGCAAATATTAGTGCTAATACTAATGTGCTTACTAATGGTTCTACCCCTAGTAGTACTACAACTACTGTTTTATTATTATCCCTCTTCTCATTACTAAGATATAAGCACTACTGTTTCTGCTTACTGCTGTTACTACTGTAACTGTACGATTGTATCATAAGACCATAAGATTTAAGGGCAACATTGCCAATCACACAGTTGCAGTTATTATGCTGTGTCTGATGATTAAGTAATATTAGTGTGTGATTTTATAAAATCAACCTTATTTTCCTGAATTCACATTAATGCATTAGAAATTAGCATGTACAACCAGGACTGATATTTAGGCTAGTATGAAAGGGGTTTATAGCTGATCCAACAAAGGGGAGCAACACGAATGTGGAAGTGGTTTGATTACCAAAAATATTAGATTTTCAACAAACCTCAGTAATATGTAAGACGCAAAAGTGACAAACAACGACAACAACAAGGGATACCAAAAATGTTATATTTCAAGCAGGAGCTTCTGGTTGAATCTGAGGAGAGATCAGCTATATTGAATTTTATATCCAAAAATATTTTGTCATATTGCCACAAATAATTATCACATTAATAGCCTGAAATCTTTGTGATATTTTCTTAGGGCCTTTTGTCTTCCCCATTCTTTCAACTTGTTCTTCATTTTCTTCCTCATAAGCATTGTATTTGATAGATGGATATGCTAGGTGGCAGATTTACTGGCTCATTCTTTTAATGAAAAATCATACGAGTTATGAGTTTTCAAGTGTAATTACATTTCTTGTGACAGCAGTCAAACCAATTTAGCCACAAAGGTGTAGATAGCAGTCAGTAATCAGATGTAAACTTCTTAACTTGGATAAAAACTAACCGAGGATAGACAAAAATACTAAAAAAGTAAAAGCAAACAAAATGTTTTAAATGAAGAATTCAATAGTCATTGCTGTGTTTGCTGGGTTTGTATAATTAGCATCACCACCATTGCCGTGATTACATTATTCCTTGTTATTAAGTTAGAATGTAGTAAAAGAGGAAAATGCTTCAGCAGATTTCAAGGGAAAGGCCAGTCGAGGATGATGATGATGATGTTGATGTATGTTGTTCGTTCCATCTGCTTCGCCCACTTCCACTTCACTTTTCAGGTTCCTACATTTCCTCAATTGTCTTTGCATGACCCCCTCCCTCCAAGAAAGCAGTAGTGGCTTGTTGCACGTTCAGCTGTTGGTTTTTACATGTAGGTGGATCAAGTGAAAGTGTAGATCAAGCGAGCGTCAAGAGGAAGAGTTGCTCACCTGACTCTCAAACCTCAACCTGTCTATTTTCTGCCTCAGTGGGCGTCTCTGCCCACTGCCACTGAGCTCTCCCTGCATGGTTTGCGAGTGATGGAGAAAAACGGTGGCTCCGTAAGAAAAGCTGTTTGATGGAAACCCATCCCAAACACTCGCTTTAGCATTTTCTCCTTTTAAACTCTGTTGGACCTTGACAGGGCTTTTCAGAAAAGCTTTCTAAAGATGACTGGAAAAGTTCTCCAGCTCTTGAATATATCGCCTTACTTCATCAGTATGCCTCTGGTCTCATCACCTGAGGATCAACTCGTCACATCCTGATGCGAATCCTGTTATAGAGATTTTAGATGATACAGCAGCCATTTTGAAATGGAGGATTCCAGCCAGCATTTCTTGACTTGACAAGAATATGAATAAGAGATGAAAGCCCTAATTTTAAACTATGCAGCCCTTGCATTTAACCAACCAATACCTTTAAAGACCTTGAAATGTCTTGCAGATCTTAAAGATGATGAACTTTAGTGTTGTAACTCTGCTAGAAACAAAACGATTAGTGTCTTAATTTAAATATATAAGCAAAATGATTGTAAATTGCTTTTATCCAAAGATGATAATATATACAAGGTTTTTGGTGAAATTCACAGGCTTTTGCTGAGAGAGAGGCAGAGGCTGACAGGCACAGGGACACGCAGAAAGGGAAAAACACATAATCTCAAGCTAAATTAATGAAAGCAGAGAGAGAATCCGAGAGTGCTTCGTCCAAATGGCTCCTTCACACAGACAGGAAATGAAGCCAAGCAGAGCCGCTCTCTGCGGCTGTTTACCCGGCAGCCGTGGGAGCCCTGTTCTTGGATCAGTTTCAGATTTTTGCCCAAAATGGTTGTTATTAGAATGGGGATTTGGGCAGACTTATCCAGGATCAGCCCTGTCCAGCTGCCAAAGAGTCAGATCAAACCGACAGCAGTTCATCTGATGGAGTCCTTGCTTCATGGACAAGCAGACAGACCAGAGGATGTATAGATGGATAAGGGGGGAGGGGGGCATATGGTACATTATATTATGGGCGACTCATGATAATTTTATAAAAGTACATAAACATGAGTTCTATTATGATTTTAGTGTTTCAAAAACACAGGGAGCAGGGATTGAGCCCGAGTGCAGACTGTGCATGTAGAAAGGAATCAGCTCATTGGGTTTATTGGAAATAGCTAGCTCAGAGCAAAAGGGCAGGGTCATTACCAAAGTATCAGACCAAAGCAGGCTAAAAGGATCACAGGCAAAAATTCTAAATTCAAAATATTTAAAAAAATCCAAATCATGCTGAAGCTACAAACACGTAAAAAGAACTTTTCTTTTACAAAGAAAACCAGGAGCAAAGAGACATATAAAACACATGCAACAAACTGACAAATGGAGCACATGGACTTAATACATAAAGAGATTGGAGATAATTGGACACAACAGGGTGGGGCAGATAACAGGACACAAGTGAAATGCATGACGATAATCATGAAGAGGGAAACACAGGAAGGAAAAGAAAATCAGGACAACACACCAGGAAGAACAGAACTGAACTCGAAACCATGATACAAGATATAATACATTTCAACACAAAGTCCTACGAGTAAACACTTAGAAACTCAAACTCATAAGCAAAACCATAACACAAAACCATACCCATGAGTGCAATCCTGTCAATAACCTGATGTAACCTGTTTGAAGTTTTTGGGGTTTTTTTCAAATCCAAACATGCTTAATCATCATGCTGAATTCATCACTATAGTGTTTTCAGGTGGTTGCCTTTCATTCACAGCACGGCAGTCACAAAGACAGAATTATTCACATGGCTACTGTCCCAAGCAAAAGAACACTAAGTATCTGGTCTCAGTCAACCTGGTCTTAGTCTACTGGTAGACTCCAACACCACAAAATTGCCCTCTTGGATGCTCCTGTGGCACATCAAAAGAGAGGAAGTGCCTTCTTAGTTGACCTCCAAGTGTAAAAAATGCAATAAATCGCCCTCTATTTGCTCCTGCCCCTCAAACACACTGAGTTCGCTGCTGCCTCAGTAGGATGATAAAGGCAGAGTAGTCACCCGGTTGTATAAAAGATGGACAGGTCATGTTAACTCACTGAGGTAGTACAAATAATAAGGGATTTGAAACCTCTATGGCCCATCGAGTGAAAGCCCGTCTGTTGGCTCTTGTCGTACCTCAGATCCTGTCAGTCTCTTCCTTTGCCTTCTTCGCCTTTTCGATCAGTAGGGTTCTTTATCTTTCGTAGGATAGTGTTAAATATGGAAGAAAAAAGCAGCAAAGTCTCACAGAGTGTTGTAAATGAATAATTGTTGCGCTACAAATGTCTGAAAGCTGCGAAACAGTTTTTTTGTGGCCACTTGGGGGCAACAGTAACAAGTTATCAACATAATACATGGGAAATGATCACCTTATCGTGTATATCACACACAACAGTCATTTGGAGTTATGTTTCTGTCCACCAAATGGTTAATGTCCAGTATTCACTTTTTTTTTTTGTCTCCAACAACTCATGAGGTCATGATCTGCCTTTCTGCCTGCTAAATTTTCCACTATTTACCAGTTACTCACTAACTGTGTGTGTCCGCAGTTTGGTGATGGACAAAATTTTGCATTGGAGCACTCTCAGGTAAACTGAGATGCAAACTGAAGCTTCTTTGAAGAGAAAGGGGAATCAGTTTTTTTGGGGTTTTTTTTTCCAAAATATCAAACTCTGTACTTCTTTGGCCAATCACAAAGCTCTTGTGTGTGTTAGTGTGACTTTTGCTTACAAGCACCGCTTTGATTACATTTGGGAGCTCAAAATAACCAAATACGCACAAAAAAAGTCAACTTTTCCATCCTGGCTGAGGCTAAAAAAAGCCATCTATAAAAGATAATAACTGTACAGAAGGATGATGCATTCAAGTCACAATGGATTTTCTATAAATCGAAGTCCTAAGCTCTGGAAAAATACGATACAGATATATGTTGCAACAATGGATGCAAGTAGGATACTTAAAAATTGCTAAAGTGCATGTGAATGCTGTTGAGGGTTTTCATGTGTAGATCAAAGTCACTGCAGAGCAGTGAGGAGTTGAGTTGGTTTTTTTTATGTCCACAAACAAAGTGTTCCCCAGTGTTCCCCTTTAAGTGTGTCGGCTGACTTTCAGAGGAAGCATTTCGACCCTCTACTCCCTCATCAACTGCCCCATCCCCTGCTACCGTGGAGTATCAATCTGGCTTCCGAGAGTCTGTGGAGGATTTAGTTGTGGTATTGTGGCTGACATGCATAACAAGATGACTGACAACACACAGTCGAGTAACAAATCAGTGTCGGGCGTCTTTTTCTTCCATCTTACTGATATTTGCAGGTTTACAAAACGGTGCACAGTCCCTCAGCCCATAATGACTCATTCCTCCTGAATCTTTAAAATCCTGCATTAATGAGTTGGATTTCTGATTTGTTAAAAAGCAAACATCATTTCCTTTCATCCCTCACTACTGGTAAAAATGACTTACAATTCAAAGTACCTGCTGTATTCCTTTCCTGCTTCACTTGCTCGAGTATCTGAAATCTTTCCCCTTCTGTTTCGGTCAATATGGTCACCAGCTCTGTGGTTATTTATAATCTGTGGCTCAGAGCCCAAAGCTCCAAAAAAGAGTTTTAGAAATGCTGCCACAATAGAATGGTACTGGATGACTATTCAGCTACCACTTGTCCTCCATAGGTTTGTCAGGTATCACAAACTGTACAGTAATAAATCTGAGCTGATTCAGAGACATGACAGAAAATAGAAAGTTCTTATTTTCATAGTAATACATTCAGAGGAGAAAAGCAGAGCAGCTTCAAGGAGAAAGCTTCAAGGAAGAGATTTACGTTCACTGTCATATTATTTCCCAGCAACACCAATGAACAAGTCAGACTAATTTTATTTAATTTTATTCCATAACATTGATTTCTGGCTCCACTGACCAAAGCTCAATAGCAATAACAGCAGCTCTAACATCATCTGTTGCCTCTCAGTCGAGTGCCCTCACACAGGATTTCTGATTGCATTTACTTTATAATTACCTCGTTGTAGTTCAGACATGAGCGCTCTCTTTCTGACATCACTAATTTGAACTGATTGTGTCTTCATGATGTATCACAAAGGGTTAAACACAAAACAGATCTCTGCTTACTGTAAATCCATCATGATGTGAACCCGCTGCCCTGCCAATTCTCTCTGGCCCGATACTGCCACTTGGTGGTGAGTGGGTGTCACTGCGGCAGCCAAATGAAGACGCTGTAGGGTTTGATGAGATTTAAATGCAAATATAAAGAGTTAGAATTCCCAATAATGATTAAATGTTGAGAAAAAAAATTTAATAAAAACATTATGTGGACTAAATGGAAAAGAACGAACTCTCAACACCCCTCCTCCTCCTCCCACATCTTGAATTCAATTTGAACATATTGTCCGCTGTCTATAGAGTAATCCTCTTTATGGTGAACTCATCTCAGAGAGCCTCATTCTTGGCTCCAGTGTAAAGCTCATGTGACTCTGTAGCCAGGATCTGACCTGCAGTGTGTATCCACCAGCTGTTTGGCTACTTTTCCCTTCATTTTTTTTAGTTTTGTTCTGTTGTACTCTAGAAGTTTTAATATAAATCAGGTCTTTTTGCATCACATGTAATATTTATAAATCCCTCCCATGTTCAGCTAGGTGGCTAAGAAAGTTCAACACACTACATACACAAGCAAATTATGAAAACGTCATCGATTTGACAACACATGTAATGGAAACACTCACACCATGCAAGTTGTACAAATGAACATGGATATTGCTGTTTCTAGTACACTAAAAGGTGATGAACACAGTTTGCAGTTAAGCTTGAAGGATTATTAACAAAGTATCGTTACTAAAATTTAAACTATAAGCCAAGACATTGACACTGATGACATTGAAGTTAATTTTTTTTTAAAATCCGTGGCTAGAAACAGTAAATGCTTTTCCTTTGTTACTGCTCAATGAAAGTAAGTTCTAAAAGCGTTTAAAGACAAGGGACAGGTGGGAAACACAAGTGCAGAAAAACAATGAATTTGAATGAAACAAAATAGAATTTGATTGTTTTATGTTTTAACACACTTGTTCTTGTCATCATATTTAGTGCGTTTATAGCATGTAGCTTGACCTTTGCTGTCTGTCACGTTAGCGTCATTGCTGAACGCGGTTTGGCTTTAATCTGCAGATAAAGCTGATAAAGGTAATGATTGGAAAGCTAAACCAATAATTAAGCCAGTCCATGCTTACTGCACAGAGAGCTTTCTGAGAGGGCTGTGCCACAGATTACACTGGAAATGCACAGACAATTAACCAGTGTTTCACCTAATGGTCTCGCTTCTTGTTATTTGCGTGCCATTTTCTTGATGTGACTGTCACAACCAGCTTATATTAATAAAGCAATTCCTCTTGGTCCTGATCTTAAATAGGCCTTACCAACTCCCTGTAGTGTAAAGATAGTCAAAGATATCTGGTGAAGCCTGTAAAGATACTGGGAGTCATGAAAGACAAAAAAAAACATACTTTACATTATGTGGCCATTTCATAAGATGCTGTAATACCCTGTTGGACAAAATGTGGTGAGCACTAGTGCAGCCTGCAATACTTTGCACAGGGATTTCTTCATTAATGTGCCAGAGTTAAAACAAGATTTAAATTGTTTTAAACACCCATCCATGATTGTTGGAACAAAGTCTGCAATCAATCAAACAAACAAATTTTATTTGTATAGCTCAAAATCACAGATTACAATTTGTCTCAAAGGGCTTTTACATACAATTACAGATGTAACATCCTCTGCCCGTAGGCCCTCGGACTGGGTGAAAAAAAAACCCAAAAAACCTAAACAGGGAAAAATAAAAGGCCTCAGGAAGAAGTAGAGGGGTCCTTCTCTCGAGGACAGACAGATGTGCAATAGATGTCACATGTACAGAACACAGCAGCGTAAAAATAACAAATTTTTGACACATGCTAAAATATGTGAAGTCCATAAATCCGAAAGTATGTGTAATCTATTGATCTAGAAGCTAATGCATGTTAAAATGTATGAAGTCCATAAGTCAAAGAGTATGTGACACATGTGTAGTCTATTTATGTGTAGTAGGTGTAGTCTGTTGGTCCAGAAGTAATTGTAGTCTAAGGATCCAGATGGTGCTGGGCCATCCAGATCCAGGTCAGACAATCATCTATTCTCCATAAAAAACGTTGCCAGGTGATCCCAATCTACAATCCTAAAACACATAATCACCTCTCCTCCAGCTAATAGGCTGCACACAGATTAACTACATCCCCATTTCACAAGGACCTGAAGGACAGGAAAGCACAGGGACTCCAGGGAAGGTGTGAAGTTAGTAACAAGCTTGGATAGGAACAAGTCACGAAAGAGAGAGAGATAGAGGAGCTGAGTGCATCATGGGAATTCCCTTGGCAGTCTAAGCCTACAGCAGCATATGTGCAGGCCTGTGCCAGTATTAACTATAACCTTAATCAAAAACTAAGATTTTAGGCCTACTCTGAAACACAGAGAGGGTGTCTGCCCCCCGGATCTGAACTGGGAGCTGGTTCCAGACAAAGAGGGGCCTGATAACTGAAGGCTCTGCCTCCCAGACTAATTTTGGATATACTTGGAACAACAAGTAAGCCTGTATTTTGAGAGCATAGTGATCTAGTTGGGTAATAAGGCACTATAGCCTCTCTAAGTTATGAAGGTGCAAGACCATTTGGGCTTTGTAGTTGGGAGAATGATTTTAAACTATTCTAGATTTCACAGGAAGCCAATGTAGAGAAGCTGAAACTGGAGAAATATGATCTCTTTTCCTTGTTCCAGTCAGTACACGAGCAACAGCGTTCAATCAGCTGTTGAGTCTTTAGAGACTTGATATTGCAGCCTGATAGAGGAAAATTACAGTAGTCCAGCCTAGAGGTAACAAACGCATGGACACATCTATTTTAGCAAAAATACGAGGTAAAAAAAAGGCAGATCTTAAAATTTACAATATGTGGGAGTCAAAGGACAGATCCTGATTCATTTTCAACCTGATTCAAATCTCTGCTGCTCGTGTACTCACTGGAACACGAAAGAGAGATTATATTTCTCCTGTTCTAGCGTCTCTGCATTGGCTTCCAGTGAAATCCAGAATAGAATTTAAAGTTCTCCTCCTCACCTACAACGTTTTAAATGGTCAGGCAACCTTTGTATCTTGAAGACTTATAATTCCTTATCACCCAATTAGAATGCTGCGCTCCCAAAATGCAGGCTTACTGGTAGTTCCTAGGATGTCAAAAAGTAATCTGGGAGGCAGAGCCTTCAGCTATCAGGCCCCTATTCTCTGGAACCAGCTCCCAGTTCAAGTCTGTGAGGCAGAAACCTTCTCTGTGTTTAAGAGTAGGCTTAAAACCTTCCTTTTTTAAAGCTTATAAAGCTGGCCTGTGCCAGGTTACAGGGCTGGCACAGGTCGCCCATAGTTATGCTGCTGGGGGAATTCCGATGATACACTGAGCCCCTCTATTTGCCTCGTTCTCTTCCTACTTCTTCTACTCCCCACTCTGTCTTGTCCCAGTATTTGTGTTAAGTCTTTTTACAAAGATCTGATGGGCAATCGAGTCAAAAGCAGCACTAAGATCTAACAGAACAAGTAAAGATATAAGTCCCTAATCAGATGCAGTTAAAAGGTCATTAGTCTTTTCGATCAATGCTGTTTCTGTGCTATGATGCATTCTAACACCTGACTGGGAAACTTCAGATAAACTCTTGTTTTGCAGAAAGTGAGATAACTGATTAGCTACCACTTTGTCAAGAATATTTGAGAGAAAGGGAAGGTTAGAAATCTGTCTATAGTTTGCTAGATCCTCGGGGTCAAGAGTGAGCTTTTTAAGGAGAGCTTTAATTACAGTAGCTCTCTGTCTCTTCCCCAGGAGGCCAGGCGATGCCTCAGGATCCGTCACCAACCTCCACTTGCCCTCCAGGACCTACGGCAGGCACCAACGGCAGCAGCGACATCATGGTGAACTTTGACCCCGACCCAGCAGACCTAGCATTGTCCAGTGTGCCGGGCCAGGAGGCATTTGACCCACGGCGGCACCGTTTCTCTGAGGATGAGCTGAAACCCCAGCCGATGATCAAGAAGGCCCGCAAGATGCTGGTCCCCAATGAGCAGAAGGTAATACATCTCCCACAATTCTTGTCCTACAGACCAGTGTCTGACATGTTTTACCACCAAGTAATATAATCATGTTCATGGCACTCTAATAATAAAACCATGGCATTGTTTTAAGTTGAAAACTTAATGACCAGTGTTAAAATTTTGAGCTCACTAAACTTTAAAAGAAAAGTTGCTAAAACAATTACTTAATTTTTTTTTTCATTTAATATGATGATGGTTGATGAGCAGATTTATGGCTTTTTAGTATTCAAGCTTCTGCTTATGAATGCCATGTTTTTTGGTTAAAAATTTGTCAAAGACCACATCTCTTTGAAAAGTCCTGGACTGATGTGGAGCAAACTTGGGGAGCCTGATGCCGACTCATACTCTCCTGGGTAGAGGGATACAATATCTTGTGCTCAGTTCATTGCACACTAGAAAAAGCTCTGATCAATGGCTCGAGTTTTCATAGCTAGGTGCTGTGCAGCTGCAGCTCCTGAGAGGTTTGTAATTTATGAAGGAATGGAGGCGCTCACTTCATCATACAAATCATTTGTACACAGGATGCAAAGTTAAAGATGAAGCTCTGATTCCATTTTTTCCATTGTATTTTTCACCAACACATTAGCATTTCAAATACTAATCTCAAGGCAAAGATCAGAGATTACTGTAGAAACGTAGCATGACTTTCTGATGAATTGGAATAATGTTTACAGCCAGAAGATTACAGATTCTGTAAAAGGATCTCTGAGGAAACACCATGAACCGTTATCCCCTTGCACAAACCTTTCAGACTGGGATCTCTGCAACGTTTCATATTTCAATTTGGTCCTCTGTTTTGCTTTCCAAGTCCAAATGGTTAACACAACAATCTAAGTAGTTTCCAATCTTCCTCTCCTGAGACCTTCATCTGCCAACAAATTTCTTTCATGCCCTAAAAATCAAGGCTGTTGTGAGGTTGCAGGATATTTCAATCTGAGTATGTATGCTTTCAGTTGAGCAAGTCTGCCCGGCAGAACTGTAAAACTGCATTTAGAATTTTACCACATTTGATTCATCTTAAATGTTGCAAAGTCCATTTCATTGAATATTATCAGACTGATTAGCCATATACATGTAGACTATTTGATTAGCTTTGTCTCTTACCGTGTCGTCACTGTTGACAGCCAGTATGTAAAGCAATAAAACATAAGTTTTTCCAATATGAGAAAATAATGGATAAAGGAGAGTGCGTTATTATAGAGGAAATAATCTTGCTAAGTTGACTACATTTTAATTGATACAGTATGACCACATCCATGAATAAAGACAGACAATGACGTCAGTGGAGTAATGGAATCAGAAACTTTGCACTAGTGTCCGGTAAGCAAGGCTGAAGTTTGGGGGTTCCTGCTCATACACCTGCCCGCTCATTTGCAAGCAGAGCTCAGCTATCAATCATGTTTCACCACATTTCTGTAAGATCAGATAACTAAATAAACCCGGGGTATTTTGTTCATTTTTTGTATCATCCGGCAAAAATTCCATAATACAGGTTGGAAAAGCTGTTTAAAATAAAAAGGTCGATAGGATAGTGAGAGAGTGAGAAACCGGACCATGAACCATCAGTTACCGACCTGAAGAGGGATGGACAGATGTGACGGGTTAACAGGGGGAGACATTTTTTTATTTTACTTATTTTTTACAAAGTATATTTGAGGTTGCTTTTTTAATTTAAAAATGCTTGTAAGCCGATTAGAATAAAGTCTGCCCAGTAGTTTTTGTTTTGTGTGTATCTGTAGTAAGTACTGAGCTGTTGCCACCTTCTTCACTTCCTCTCCCTCATCACATCACTGACCCTTCTTCTTCCGCTCTCCATTTTCTCCTCTCCTCCCCACCCACTTTCCTCCCCACACACCCCAA
>KV751371.1:685972-696747 GCA_001698575.1 Mola mola | reverse complement strand
CGCCGCCGATGACAGGATGAGAAATACTGGAGCCGGCGGGTCAAAAACAACGAGGCAGCCAAGCGCTCGCGGGACGCCCGGCGGCTGAAGGAGAACCAGATCTCGGTGCGTGCCGCCTTCCTGGAGCGAGAAAATGCCGCACTCCGTCAAGAGGTGGCCGACATGCGGAAAGAGCTGGGCCGCTGCAGGAACATCATCAACAAGTACGAGAGTCGACATGGAGACTTGTGAGGCGGTGGAAGAGGAAGACGATGACGAAGAAGGAGGATGGTGCGGGAGGAGGGGAGGAAAATTAGCAAAGGGTACACGGCAGCCCAACAACAGCAGCACTTTAATTGAAGTGGCGAGGGGGGTGGCTGGTGTAGACCTGCAGTAAGCACTGCGTGACACTGGCCGTAAACACAAAATGTGTTATTGTGCACTCGATGTGATCCGACAGACAGGAAACCACAGTGACACATTTATTTTTTTTTGTCCAGTTTGACTCTCTTCGTACGTGCTGCTTGGTCGAATCCACACAACGTACTGTATTACCTGTGTCACCTCGGCAGCTTCCGTCACCCTCGGTGCTGTGTCTATGGCCGGTGCTGCACAGCGTTTTTGCAGGTAGTGCGTTCCAGCCGCTCCTCCAGGCCAGTTCAAACAGAGTGTTGAATTCACATTAAGCCAGTGAATCTCACTTTTTAAGCTCAAGACACAGACTCAAGCCAGGAGAGGTCAGATGTGTCATTTCTTTTCTATAAATAGGACAAAGAACATGTATATTTTTGAAAGGAGCAGGAAGGCAAGACTAGTCCAGCAACGAGGAGGAAGCGCAAGGATTTCGTCCATAACGCAAAGAGATTTTGACATAGGATTATTGTATATTTTTCTATTAGCAGAGGTAGTCAGTAGGAGGATTTTGGAGATAATCTTTTGTATATTTTCTATATGGGAGGGAGGGGCTGTAAGCTGGACAGTCACAGGGCCACATGATGTGCTTTTCCTCCCAGCTGTTTATTGCTAAACAATAAATAATCTATTTTCATGGAGCTGGTTAGGTGGAGGCGTAACAGAATGTATCATGGTTGAATCAGGTATTTCACACGGTGTGAGATGAGAAAAGACATCTTAGTAATGATTGTTTTCCGGCACGGGGAGTGTTAGGAAAAAGTGGGTGAAACAAAAATTGTATAGTTTTAAGAAAACTTTTGTGTTTGTTTTCGTTGTGGGCTCGTTGGAGCACTTGATTTGTTACCTTCTATTTGATTCCGTGTCTGATTTTTAAAATAATTGCAGGATTTTTATTTTTTAAGGTGAAGGAAGAAAAGAAAAGAGAGAGAGAGGACAACAGGAAGAAATGTGAGCAGATGTTTTGTAGGTTGGCAGATTTACAAGTTCCGTTTGGTATCTTGCTCACACACAGAAACAAACTATTTGTTAACAACACCACAACATACAGTAGTTGCAGTCGTTCTCTCTCTGTTTAGTCCTTGATTTTTCCAGGAAGTACAAAAATGAAATACTAACTGGTTTAGGGTTGTTTTGCCCAGAATGAACAGTGACTGAAACCTTCAGCATGCAGACACGTAAACACACAGTCCTCACCCAGGTTTTAACCCTTATTGTTGTTGTTGATGTTGTTATGGACTTCTATGGTGCTGATCTAATCTGATCCTTCACCTGACGCAGACACACACAGCCACACACACGCACACAAACATGCACGTAAACATACATAAACACACTTCCAGCATCTCAAACACTAGACTAACTGCCTATACCCTTTCTTTGTCTTTAATTCCTTATTTTTAGTTCATTTTATTTCCTTTGTTGCATATTGTATTGATAAATCGTATATGGATTTAAACACAAACACTTGTCTATAACTCTCCTTTAAACTTAAGAGAAACAAGAATGAACCCTACTGCTACTGTACCATACAACTGTACTATTAAACTATTCTCTCACTAGATATATATGTATATGATATATGCTTGAATCATGTGATTATGGTTGTAATATACATAACTGAATATATTACAGAGAAACCCATCTGAATCATTTTGTCAGTTTTTTTCCAAGGTGTTTTTGTCTGAGTTATAATACACACATATTAAAAAAACACAAAAAAATACTTTAATTGGATCACATAATTTGTGGTTTGGTTTGTTTCAGTTTTTTGGCGGAGTAGGTGGGTGATGGAATGGGTTATTGTTTGTGTTGCAAAGCAGGGTTATTGGGTTTTTTCACTGTTATGACTCTGTTATATCCCTGATTATTATTTGCTTACTATGCGACAGAATACATTTCTTCATACCAGCTGACCATTTGCTATACCCCGCCTCTCAAGCTTTACCTTTACTTACAGTTCGCTACAGCCAAAAGTTACTTTTTTTCACTCATTCGCTGCTGCTATATATTTGGACTGGTTGCACAGCTCACATTTAGACATGTCGTAGCAGGAAAGTCATGGGTATTGACGATTGCTGCATTCCATTGAGAGGAAGTCCTGCTGTTGGGCATGCTGGTTCACTGTCACCATTACTAGGACACTTAATGGAATTGAGCCACCGTTACTCTGTGTTTTCCTCGTGGGACAAGTCAAAACCATCTGTGCAACCAATTAGTTAGCTCAATAGGCAGAAATATATTAAACTCAGTGAGGCAACAAAGAGTAGGCTCCATGTTTGATACATGACTTTCAAATGTGCTTTTTTTGGGTAGCTACAAACAAGTAAATGTTCCATATTTCTGTGAGTTCCTCTGAGAAAATGTCAATCAGTGCCAATTTTATCAGTTGTGGCTTGCTAGCTAATTAAACTAACATCGACGTGCAAATTTCTGTCTCAAGCTGATTTGTTTTATAACAAGATATCTGTTAACGTGGCCATAGATATGCACTTAATGGCTACATCATGGTAAAAAACTAAAGATGTCCCAAGCAAAAAGTGGGCAAGCTCACCAGTTGGATCTTGAAGCCATGAAACAGTAGATTTCCTAAACTGTAACCGTTTTCTTTTAATATATATGTTTTCAATGAATAAAGGCTTTGATGGAGGGGAAGATACCAATGAATTAGGCAAAGCTAATACGTGAATGAAGAGAAGGATAGAGCTGCTAATGTCTAATGCCGAAAATAAGTAGTTTGTAGGTTTCGAGAGTGTCTCCTTGTGTCATGTCCTGGGTTTTGTCCCTAAAGTACACAATCATTTGGCTAATGATAAACTCCTTTGTCCCTTGAACTCCTGGCAACAACTTGAGGTTAATTTTTAAAATCTAGTAAGCCATGTATGCTAATGTTAGTAGGCAAGCTTGTGTTAGAACAGACAAACACACTCTTAACGCTTTTAGAAAGAAGAGGGCAAAAAAGATGTGTTCTCCCCCAACAATTTAAAAGCAGATTTTTGTTCCTGTATCTAAACGATCATTGAACATATCTGTCTGGGAGAGGGGTTTAGCGAACGGTGTATGTAGAACTGTTGTGTCTGTACAGGGATGGTACCCAAACCTTATTTAAAAAACAAAATAAAGTTACTTTCTTTACAGCCATAGTTGCTAGTATTACTATAAATGCTGTTGATGTTTTAGTTAATACAAACAATTTGTATTTCAATCAATTCATGCAATAGCTTGTTTTTTTGTTTTCCCATGGAAAACTGTGATTTTATTCTCACATAAACCTTTTGATTCCCAAGAAAAACTTTCAAGACTTTCCATGACCACTACCCTCAGAGACTTAAGTGAGCCCTAGCTGTATTGTGGGAGCTGTATTCTATCCTTGGTATGTATGCATATATTTTCCTTTTTCTTGTTTTTGACAATATGTGTAACCTGATACACAGACACAAACTTTTGAATTTTAATCCCTGGAAGAAAAATCTTAGAGCTTCTTAAGTTTCCATCTGCAGACGGAAGAAGAAAGCCATGTGTTTTTTTCTTTTCGATACCTGGGATTTTTGGATTTCTTCATAGAAACTTTTTGACAGTGCTATTTTTCTATGTAACTCTGTTGTTGAGCGTGTTCAAACTTTTTGCGGCAGGCGTGTGAGGCAGTGACAAATGCAGCCATGTTATTAAACAGCACTGCTGGTAAAAATGACAACAATAATATTGATGATAACGATAATGTGCACAGCCAAGTTGTTTCTTCAATTTTGTGGACTCTCAGCTAACTTCTCCATGTTGTGACTGACTGTTATGAACTACAGGTTGCATGAGCGCAACACTACCCCGACTCCTCACCAGTATTGTATGCTGTCCACAGGGATGATGGTATATATGGTCTGTTTTTTTTTCCCTCCAAACACCAATAAAGGATTATCCTTACTCACTGATAGAGCTGTACTGGTGTCTTGCTGTATGATCTGAAAGCACAAACTGCTGTAGGTGCTGAGTTAATGTGGGAAGTATTTTTGTCTACCTGGTCATATACAGTCTAGCAACTGTTCACAAAGTGGACTATAATGAAGTCATTATGAAACCCTCACAACACTACAGAAAGATGCTTACATTAAACACTGGAAGTCACACCCTCGATAGCTAATGTTTGTCACAAGTTTAAAGAAAAGGCATCGAAAAATGATCTGTATTTATATAGCGCTTTTCTAGTCATTGTTGACCACTTAAAGCGCTTTTACACTACAGGTTTTGCATTCACCCATTAACACACTGGTGGCAGTGACTACCTCGCAGGATATCACCTGCTCATCAGGCTCATCAGGTGCTCATCAGGTGGCACACTCATACACTGATGGTGCAGCACCAGGGGTTCAGTGTCTTGCTCAAGGACACGGTGACCTGTTAACTGCAGCGTCTGGGATCAAATCAGGAACCTTCCAATCACTGGACGACTGCTCTGCCATCTGAGCCCCAGCCTGCTGGTTACTTTTCTCAACACATCCCACAAAAACAAAAATGATCTCTGAGGAGTATGGAGGACAGCCAAAATTGACAGAATTGACAAAACATTAGAAAGAAAACACACAATCAATCAATGAATCTGCAATTCAATTTGTGAAAAACACAATATCAAAATTAAATGTAAAAATAATTTTTTTTCCAAATGCAACATAAATTGTTATTTGTGTTATAATGTGCTTACTATATTTATTTAGCTTGGTCATTTCTATTTTATCTCTATTGTAATACTTTCTCATTTACTTTTACATTTCATTTACCCTTTTATTCACTTTTGTGTATTTAATGCTGTAATTTCCCTTGACATTTAAATCCTGTTTATTTCTGTATCTCTTGTTACGTTATAAATTTCTGCTTCCTTATGCAAATGAGGTGGCTGTCATTTAAAACGTGTCATTCAGTCACTTTTTGCCAATTGGTTGCTTGATATCACATAAGTGAACTATACCTGTTCCCTGCAGCATGTCAATGTTATATATTAATTACAAATTCATTAATGCATTAATATATTTTGCTATCATTTTTGCAACATTTAATAATACATTAGTTTATTTATTCATTCATTCATTTTCTACCGCTTATCCCGTTAGGCGGGGGGCTGGAGCCTATCTCAGCATCTTGGGGCAAAGGCGGGGTACACCCTGGATGAGTCGCCAGTTCATCGCAGGGCTGACATATAGACACAAACAACCATCCACACTTACATTCACACCTACGGGCAATTTAGAGTGACCAATTAACCTAACCCCCCGTTTGCATGTTTTTGGACTGTGGGAGGAAGCCGGAGTACCCGGAGAGAACCCACGCAGACACAGGGAGAACATGCAAACTCCACACAGAAACGTCCTGACCCGGAATCGAACCCAGGACCTTCTTGCTGTGAGGGGACAGTGCTAACCGCTGCACCACAATTGCATCATTTATTTTGGATTTTGAGAGGTTAGTCCTCCATAGTAGCAGCAATTATCTATTAATACCCCACTGAAAATATTAATTTCAAATTTCAATATCAAATTTTCCTTTTTTATTTATGAAAAGTATTAGCTCAAAATTAATTTTTAAGAATCAGAAGATGCTATTTGCAAACTTTATCACTTCTTCACAATCATGTTTTCATTGTGCCCTTTCTATGTATGTGAGGTACTGAAAAACAGAAAGTTTATCACAAGACCATTGGGAGGCACTCAGACATTGCTAACTCTAACTTCTCTCCACAGTGATAGAGAGTGTGTGCTTGGGTGTGTGTATTTGTGTGTATTTTTTTTTTTCATTCCATGTGCCTGCTATGCACTACATTTATGTAGTGTGTTTTTTAACAGGCCACGTGTGTCTGCATGTGTTTCTGTAATAATCAATTTGAATCGTATGTCCTCAAATGGGTTAAACAGTGAGGCCCCTCAACCTCGGTTATGTAACACATACACGCATGCACTACCCTGGTCTGTGCACCCATCTGTGTATGTGTAGGAGTTGATCCCCTCACTAACTGTGTGTGGTGCATTGTTTCAGCTGTTTGGACATGATGTGTGCGTCACCGGCTCCCCCTCGACATGCCGGAGACCATCTGCCCAAGCTGGTGCCGATGCGCTAAGCCAAAACGTGCAACATCGGCCCACGCTGTGCCAAACCGTAGTGAGCTGTTCCAAGTGGTCAGGTTTGGGATGAAGCTTCAAGAGTAGCTAAACAACTATGTGGCTTTCTTCAGGATAATAGCCTATTTGAAGAGTTTCAGTCTGGTTTTATAAAGCATCACAGCACAGAAACGACATTGGTAAAAGTTACAAATGACCTCTTCACTGAATCTGATGAGAGACTTATCTCTATGCTAGTCTTATTAGATCTTAGTGCAGCTTATGACACTATCGATCATCACATCTTGCTACAGAAGATGGAGCACCAAATTTGTATTAAAGAATCTGCTTTATCATGGTTTAAGTCCTACCTATCTGATAGATATCATTTTGTTCATGTTAATGATGAATCATCAAGATATGATAAGGTTAGTCGCGGGGTCCCACAAGGTTCTGTGCTTGGACCAATACTAGTCACTCTATACATGCTTCCTTTAGGTAAACTTATTAAAAAGCACTCCATACATTTTCATTGCTATGCAGAAGACACACAACTGTACTTATCAATGAATCCAGATGAAAGACAGACATGTCTTAAGGACATTAAAAACTGGATGTCTCATAACTTTTTAATGTTAATCTCTGACAAAACTGAAGTCATTTTAATGGGGCCTAAACACATTAGTGACTGTTAATCTGGATGGCATTGCCTTGGCCTCCAGCACCACTGTCAGAAACCTGGATGTTATCTTTGACCAGGAGCTAGTTGCACGCATTTGTTACTTCCAGGTTGGATTACTGTAATTCTTTATTTTCAGGTTTATTTTCAGGTTGCCCTAACAAAATTTTAAAAACTCTTCAGTTAATCCAAAATGCAGCAGCGCGTGTACTGACTAGAACTAATATCAGAGACCATATTTCCCCCATACTGGCTTCTCTGCACTGGCTCCCCGTTAAATTCAGAATAGAATTTAAAATCCTTGTCCTCACCTACAAAGCAATTCTTGGTCAGTCACCATCTTATCTTGAACAGCTCATAGTACCCTATTGCCCATCCAGAACCTTACGCTCCCAGGATGCAGGGTTATTGGTGATCCCAAGAATTTCCAAAAGTAGAATGGGAGGCAGAGCTTTTAGCTATCAAGCTCCTCTCCTGTGGAATTATCTTCCAGTCTTGGTACGGGAGGCAGACACACTCTCTGATTTTAAGAGTAGGCTTAAAACCTTCCTTTTTGATAAAGCTTATAGTTAAGGCTGGCCTATCTAGCCCTTAGTTATGCTGCTATAGGCTTAGGTTGCTGGGGGAACACTCCATGATTCACTGAGCTTTCTTCTCTCCCCCCTCTGACTCAGACTCCATCTCTGCTCCTCTAAATGTCCATATCCTTACACTAACTTTACTTCCCGGGAGTCGTTTCGCTTTATCATCCTGTAGGTCTTTCTAGGAGCTGCTGCTGTGGTCCTGTCTGATACCTACAGCCCACATTAGGACAGGAGATCCTGTGACTTGGATCCTAGGCTGGATTTCCAAGTGCAAATCGGGATCCACAGATTACAATGGCTTCTGGATCAATAGACTAAACCTGCTTCTGTATCACTACACTTCACATATCCTTGGATTTATAGATCCCACATACTCTTGGACTCAGTGACTACATCAGCAACACTCAGATCTTGATATATGGACTATAATAACTCCTAGACCAACAGAATACACCTGTGTCTGGATCACTAGACTTCCCATATATCAGATTTATAGAATCCACAGACTCTGGGACTCATGGATGTTTTATATATCCTAATTAAACTGTTATTTACATGTTGTTGTGTTCTGTACATGTGACATCCATTGCACATCTGTCCATCCTAGGAAGAAGGATCCCTCCTTTGTGGTTCTTCCTGAGGTTTCTTATTTTCCCTGTTTAGGGTTTTTTTTTAAAAAGTTTTTCCTCACCCGGTTCGAGGGTCTAAGGGCAGAGGATGCCACATCTATACAGTTTGTCAGTGCCCAGTGAGATAATGTGTAAATTATGATTTTGGGCTATACAAATACATTTGATTTGATTTGATTTGAAGATTCACTTAAGCAGGAAAAATCTAATTCAAAATCCCCAAATTTGCAAATGGAGTTTTTCTTGGCAAAAAGGCAAGTACTGTATACTGTATATCATTAGAACCTTGAATTACATTTCTACAGGAAATATTCAATGCACCTATGGCCAGCTGGTATAAATAAAACACATTCAACTTTCATTAATCTTCGTCGTTTTGTGAGTTACTGGTGTTGTGGCATGGGCCCTTGATTTGCTGACCATTTGGGCTAAATTCTTTGCTCCATTTGGGCCATTTAGCCCAAATGGTCAGCAAATCAAGGGCCCATGCCACAACACCAGTAACTCACAAAACGACGAAGATTAATGAAAGTTGAATGTGTTTTACTTAGCCAGTGAAGAATATCCCAGTTGTTTGCATTCAAAAGGTCTTTGGATATACTGCTTTCGCAGTATGGTTAGGGTCATTATCCATCTGCACTGTGAAGCCCGTCCTATCAATTTTGTAGAATTTGGCTGAATGTGAGCAGAGTATAGCTCTATACACCTCAGAATTGATCCTAATACTGCTGTCAGTAGTCACATGATCAATAAATACCAGTGAGCCTGTTCCATAGGCAGCCATACATGTCCAGGCAATAACACTGCCTCCACCATTTTGACATATGACGTGTTATGCTTTGGATCATCAGCTGTTCCTTTCCTCCTCCAGACCTTTCTGTTCCCATCATTCTGATACACACTTATCTTGGTTTCATCTGTCCAAAGAATCTGATTCCAGAACTAGGGAGGCCTTTTTAGATGTTTTCTGAAAAAGTCTAATCTGGCCTTCCTGTTCTTGAAAGTTACCAGTGGTTTGCACATTATTGTAAATCCTCTGTATTAACATTCATGAAGGTGTTTCTTGATTATAGACTTTGACAATGATATGCTAACCCTCTCCAGAGTATTCTTGATTTGTTGTGATGGGGTTTTTCTTCACCAAAGAACAGATTTAGCCATCATTCACTTTAGTTGTCTTTTGTGCTCTCCCAGGCCTTTTGATGTTGTTGAGCTCACCAGTGCATTATTTCTTTTTAAGAATGTACCAAATTGATTTGGCCACCCCTTAGTTTTTGCTATCTGTATTTATTTAGTATTTCTGCCTAATGATGGCCTCCTTCAATTGCATTGATATCTGTTATAACTTCATATTGATAGGTCCACTCAGAGCTGTTAAATGCCAATTCAACACCTGAAGTCAACCCCAAACGTTTTATCTGCCTTATTTGTCTTGAAGTAACAAGAGAATGAATCACACCTGGCCACGAAACTGTCAGTCAGCTGTCCAAGTAGTTTTGAGCCCTTTAAAATGGAGGTACTCTGAATAAAATGGCTGTAATTCTTAAACAGTAAATGCCTTATTCATGAGAAATCTGTTAAATTAAACCTGAAAGTCTGCACTCTTGATTGTTTTATTTCAAATCCATTATGGTGGTGAAAAGAGGCAAAAAGATAAAAACTGTGTGATTGTTCAAATACTTCTAAACCTAAATGTACATGCTGCCTGTTTCTCTGAACGTTATATTTGTTCTGTGGTTACCAAATGTTTGATTTGGGACATGATGTTTGACACAAAGTGTTGCCAACTGGCTGTGATGTGAACATTTGCACTGGCTGTGGTTACAGTTGGAACACATTTTGTATAGCTTATGGGGGAACCTTTGCTGACATTATGGCTACATGAGAGAGGACTTTGTTCTGTTACGTAGCATCATTCCAGCATCTTGCTGTATGTTATGGAGCATTTGCCCTACCAAGGTAGGCATCTTGGATGTGATGCTGCTGATGTTGCAGCCTGGACCATTAATGAGTTCATTATATCTGCTATCCCATTATTACCCACTACATGGCCCCATCGATTACCCCCATCACTGCATGCACCACTGGCCGCAGCACCAGCCACGAAATAAAAGATCTACAGGTCTGTGATGATACTGGTCTTTATAAATTAAATGATTCTTAAAGATCTAATTCATTCTGTGAGATTCTCACCCACAGCCATAATCTGACGATTACATACATTTTGAACCATAAAACATAGCTCTTATACCTTTTTTTGCCTGGAGGTGTATCGTTCAAAAGAGAACATTTCTCATCCAGCCTGGAACTTTGTGTTCCAGTGTTTTTTGGGGACTTTGTAATATAAATCCATAATCCTGGATCCAATATTGAATTTCTTTTGTACATGTTTTATCCATTTTTTGATCAATGA
>KV751371.1:659968-683996 GCA_001698575.1 Mola mola | reverse complement strand
ATAATTTATTATATAAACTGTAAAATAATGTTAATTATTTCCAGAATCAGACACACTAAAAGCTTAACTGTTGTTAAACTGTAAAATAGATATTGGCATCTCTCTATGTTTTAATTATTTTAGATAGGCATAGTCCTTTAGTTTAAACTAGAACACTACCTGGGTGTTTACATTTTAACTCCATGAGAGGATCATTACTAAGAACTTGCCCCAGTGCTAATAAACTAACAATTAAACCAGACTCACTTCAAGTAACAGTTTGTGCAGTTTAGCTGCAGTAATTAAGCAATAAATGATCATTGAATGATGAAAGCACACCCTAAACTGTGTTAATTGCTGACTAATTGGTTTTACTCTTTGCCTGATATGAATAGGTTCCCTTTTTACTTACTAAATGAATGATTTTAGTCAAGTAACAACATGTCACAGTTTTACTAAACTGCATTATGTACTAGTTTTAAGATAAGTGTAATCTTTCAAAAGAGGCCAAAATCAGGCTCAATGTGATTCAACAACAGTTTATGTTTTAATTTATGTAGGATATTCTTTAGATAGGATAAGTTTAGGCTAATTTTACAGGAATGAGATATATTTTTGCAGCAGAACAACATGTAATGACAACACTGCCATATTATTACCATTTAAAGACAATATGTCAAATGTCAGATACATAATAACACTAGATTTGACTTAGAGCTGTGTGTCTGAGCACATGACAAATGTAACACATTCTAATGTTTACTCTGTTTTGGTCATAACCATCTCCAATATATCTGGCAAGTCGCTAAATGTGTCCATTTCATATTTGGTGCTGAACATTTTCTAAAAATCCACAACAATGACCTGAACGATTTTATGGTGTGTGGAGCTAATTCGTCCAACAGCACTAATAAATGAAATATTAACTAGTGTTATTTTAAGAGTGGCAATTCATTTAATGTCTATTTAAACAAGGAAAATACATTTCTTGTGTTGATGAATTTCACTCAGCTACCTCATCCTGTGGCAAACATGTCTGCATATTTTTCTGTGTAACACATAGAAAACAAGGGAAAGGGTAACTATTGAATATTTAATGAAATGATCAAAAATAGTTTTTCTTTGTGTGTGTGTGTGTATAAGAAGACAGCAGGTTTCAATGTATAGCAATCATATCTGCTGTTGTGTTGTTCTCCTTCTCACTGTGAATGACTCTCTGAGGCTCCATTTGGTCTCAAAAATCGTCCACAACAGTGTCAAGTGGATCCAACAAACTGTCAGTCACAAACCACATTGTGAGGCCCATAGACCGGCAGGTGTGTGTATTACTTCTGCGTTTTTGTCTGTGATGTACTTTTACAAAATCACCTCGCGAGCACTTCACTTCTAACATGTATCCATCCTTAAAGTTAAGGTATGTTTTTATGTTGTACAGGAAACTCCAGGAAATTAATGCATTAAACAAGGGAGACATGATTATGTATGACCACATTGTGAGGCCCATAGACCGGCAGGTGTGTGTATTACTGTGTGTTAAAATGTTTGTTTGTGAGTGTGGGGAGGCACAAACAAAACAAAACTCTGGCATGAAAGAATAATAAAATAAAATGAAAAAGGGTAAAAGTAAAAGTGATCAATTTCCCCTTAACCTGTATTATTTTGATCATTTTAAAGAATAAAGTTAAGCAAGTAAAGTAATCTTAAAGTAAAAGGGTGTGAACATTAGCGACATCTAGTGATGAGACACTAGAATGCATGCAACAGAACACTGCCTCTCTACTGCCTCCCTCTCCAAGCACATAGGAGAAAAAAAACACCTCCGCGTGGGAGAAAAACATCTCCTTGTCCTCTTTCTTCTTCATCTCCTTGCACTGAGGTGAGTCTTTTCATTGGTTGTATTTCAGTGCCACTACGGTATACAAACACAAAGCTTTTCTGTCTCTTCTCGGCTATGGTAGTAATATGGTAGCACAAGATGGTGCTCTCTGTGGAAAGGAGACATGCTCTCGGGTAACCATAAATTTCTTAGATAACATATATACTGTGCTTTTTGATTTAAGGTGAGTAGACACTAATGTTAACACAGTTACTAAGTTTATAGTATATGTTTGCAAGGAGATAATCTTAAATTCTAGACAAGGGACATTTAAATGATGCTAATAATTTGACACTTTTTGATTTAGAAGAATTTGACTAACCAGATGCCAGCTCTGACCTGAAAACCTTCAAAAAGCTTTCAGATGAATTGAAAGCATCTCTGGTGTGTGGGGACATATTCATTTTGGGAGTGCATGTGCTGCGAGGAAAAATCAAGGACAGAAAGCAAAGAGAATTCCTCAAGTGGAAAAATGGTAAACAAACAGAGGCATCAGTTCATCTTTAAACCCAACAAACTCACTTCTCTCTATACCTGACAGCTCTGCTGCTTTGGTTTGTGTGTGATGACAAAGCCGCCAGTGAGATGTCACCAACAGAATGCTGATGAGAGAATCGGGCTGTCTAATCTAATTGTCTCCAGCCTGTTGCTATGGAGGTTCTGTGGAGTTGCTATTAGACTGAAAAGCACTATGAAACTTGAATTTCAGCGCAAGGTTTTCATACCAATATCTCACTGAGGAATACCTTGCAGTTTGTTTCTGCTCATCTGTGTACATGTACTGTTGTTTAGTTGCATGTACACACTTGCATTAAATCTGTATACACGTTTATTTGTTGGTAATCATGTTTTTAGATCATGTAAAGAAACAGTTTATTCAGCTTTTTGAAAATATCTCTGATTAGAGAATTACATCACAAAGCCATGACTGATGGTGTCAAGGTAAAGGAATGGCTGAATCTGAAGATGTCTTAAAAATCCTCTGGTCCCCCTACAGCTGGTTTTATGTTCTGCTGGAGGCAAAATATTCAGTATCTGGGAAGCCAGCAAACGTCTTCTCATTGCTCACTGTCAACATATGCCAATGCTCCTGCATGTCCTGTCATGTCAACAGTCCAGTAGCCCAATTTAAAATAAGAAATGTTAAAGTTTGGCCAGAAATCTGCCAAAACTGCTGTACAGCTGAGAAGCCTGACTTGTTGCACCCCACAACATTGTTGCTATTGTGAGGCCAGTTTTGCATCAAAAGACTTTTGAGCTTTGGAGAGAACATGAACTGGTCTTCCTTCTCAAACTTCTGGTCTTATCTATGATTATCATCGTTCCTTTCCTGGCAATGTTGTGCTTTTTACAAATAAAAATTAACTTAGACACTGCAACTGCACTGCTTTGGTGTTTGCCCATTTGTCATGAGCTGGCACATAAGGCAATAGCCTCACATCAAAGTAAAACTAATAGCTCTATATCATAAAGTCAGCTCTGTCATGTCATTTTTACATTCCGCATGTTGCATATTGTCTGATAGAATCTCACCGATTACAATTCAATTAATTAACCAATCATATTTCGAGTCTGTTTGGCTCATCACTTGTTCAAAAAGAAAGAAAATCAGCAATATAGCCTATTGGCTTTACACCCATAAGTCATCTCATCTCTTTATTTGACACATTTCTATGGTAGAAATGACAGCCTGACAAATATGATATTTCAGTCAAATCACACATGGACTGTACCTCTTTAAGAAATCTGATAGATTCTAGTTAACATTAATTGAATGTACATTTCAACTTTATACACCATTATTGGGATAGTCAATAGGATTCTGAGTGCAATCTCACAGTTAAGAACTGTGAGTCCGTGTAACGATTCTGCATCCAGGGGTCTTATGACAAGTGTCTGATATTCAAATGGTACAGCTCCTTCCAGGGTTACCAAACTTTCTTGGAACCTGACCGTAATACATGAAGGTGACTGTATGTATTAAGGTTTTAACTGAACGTGCTTATGTTCATCTACAGAATATAGATTGGATTGGTGAATTTCTTGGACTTGAAAGTTTGAAATTATTTTTGGGGCCTGACATCCTTCACATCGCCAAAACAACAACGGTCTACTGTTCCTCTGCAGTGGCAAATCAGGGGTCTACCTTTTCTGTTTCCTTCTGTTTCATAAAATGGCTTTCCAGTCATTTCAGTTCGACTTGCCATGTCTTTTTGTAGCTGTTGTTCCATCAATCATGTTGAGTTTGAGTACTAAAGCCTTCACCAAATCTCAGACTATTATGTTCACTCTTTTTGACTCTTATCCTCAGACAAAAAAGCAGCATGGGGACTCTTTTCTCAACACATCCAACTCCTCTTGCTGATCCATTTAGAACATTTGTCAGGCTGCCATCAACTCATATTCAGTTCAGGGATTTAAATCCAGAAAACTGTTGCATATTTTCACATACATCAGAGAATCTTCAGACCATACCATCAGCGGTTTGTTTCATGGGCATATTTCATTACCCTTTTTCTGGGGTGTTGAATCTATAGTTTGAGACTATTTCCACAACACAGACCACACCACAATTCAATTTTTAATAGCTGTTTTGTTTAAAATAGTTCACATATAAACAAACGGCATTTAGGAAGGAAATACATGGTGGTGGGAACAATAACAGTGACCACGTTTACATGCACACAATATTTCTGTTATTGATAGTGGTATTTAAATATCCTGGTAACGTTACGACCCATGTAAACACCTTACTCCTGTCAGCATTGCCTGATTGAGCCCTTATTCCGGTAATGAAAAACCTGATACGATAGCTGGGTTATTCAGACATATATACATCTTACCCCAGTAACTACTTGGGCATGCTCTGGTGTGCATGTGCACATGGAAAGGTATAAAGTCCTCATTCCTTGGAAAAAAATGGCACGTAGCTCTAATTTTTGAGGAGACAGAGTTTTTCCTGTGCTGTGTGAAAGAGATGAACATAATGAGACACCTTGATAGATGGAAACATTGAAATAATTATTTATTTAAAGCCATAGCGGATAATTTGAGGGCTGCTGGCTTTTTTAGGATGGTTAAACAGGTGAGGCAGCATTGGAAAACTCTGAAAGCCTTCTACTACAAAGCAAAAAATCACAGTCACATCAATAGTTCTAGCCCTTTCAACTTCACGTAGCTTATAACGATTTTACAAACGTGCAAAAGCATACTTTGGCTAAGTAGCGGGTGCTAGAGGTGTCAATTACACAGGAAAATAATCGGGGCATTGTTGGTCGTTGTCATGTAGATGGGTCTGCCCCCCGACCATATCCAGGGTAAGCATGTAAATGTGGTCACTGTTAGTGAGAGCAGAGGAGTCAGATGTGTTTGCCTGAAGGAAACTCACATTTTAAAGAGGGAAGAGGCAATACAGGTTTATCGTTTTAACTTATTAATACAAAGTCAATGTTGATTGCACAATATAATGGCCATTTTGAATCGATTCACTCCCTCTCGCACCCTGGAGTTCGTGCGTCAGTGAACTTGGTTGGTTCCAGGTTCGTCTGGCCTGGCCTCCGCAACGACGTCAAGGGGTGGGCGGCTGCATGTGTGGGGTGCCAGCGTGCTAAGGTCCACCAGCACACTAAGTCACCCCTCGAACTGTTTCCGATCCCGGCCAGGCGTTTTGACCACGTGCATGTAGACCTAGTGGGCCCTCTACCTTCTTCACAGGGTTTTACGCACCTGCTCACAATGGTAGACCGGACCACCAGGTGGCCCGAGGCTGTCCCTCTGCCCTCCACAACATCCTCGGACATTGTACACGCGTTTCTTTCCTCCTGGGTCGCCCATTTCGGCGCTCCGTCGGATATTACCTCTGACAGGGATCCCCAGTTCATGTCAGAGCTGTGGTCATGGGTGCTGATCATTGGGTGTGCAGGTGCACTGCACTACCGCATACCACCCTCAGGCTAATGAGTTGTGTGAGCGATTTCCCCATTGGCTCTCGGATGGTAACTGGGTGGACCGTTTACCTTGGGTAATGCTCGGGTTGCGTTTGGCTCCTAAGGATGACCTCGACGCTTCGCCCGCTGAGCTGGTTCTTGGTCAGCCGCTCCGCATCCCTGGGGAATTTTTGCCTGGGAGCTCCGCTCCTCGACCCCGTCCGGCCGTTTATCCTTTTTTGTCCGACAGCACTCGGGTTCTAGGCCTCGTTCACCACTATTTTCTGCGGTCGTTCGTGCCTGCAGAGCTCATGTCGGCTCGTTTTGTTTTTGTACGACATGATGCTCACCACTCGTCCCTCCAACCCCCATACGATGGCCCATTTTGGGTTATTGAGACGGGTTTTAAGGGTTTTGTGCTGGATATGGGTGGGTGTAGGGAGTGTGTCACACTTGATAGGCTTAAACCGGCGCACAGGGTGGCAGACGAAGTTGTGTTTCCGGCCCAGGTTCCCCGTCGGGGTCGCCCTCCTTCCAGGACCCCGGCAGTGTCTTCACAGGTTCAGCATTCTGCTTCTCAGCCAGCATTGGACTGTGTTTCTCCTGCTGTTTTGGCTGAGGTTTACGTTCCCGGGCTCTCTGGTGCAAGGTTGTTCCTGTTTCAGTTTTGGTTTTGGAGCTGAGAAAGAAAGTTTGAACTCGCCTTCGTCTCCTGTATTTTTCCTCGTCCTGCCACACCATCAGCATTTAGATTGATTAGTTCAATATGCAATTTTTTCTGTCACCATGCACAAAATCAAAGGAAAATGAAGGCTGATTTTTAAGTGAAGTTTTAAATGTCTTTTTCCATCACTGCATGTGTCACTGCAGATTGGATTGGGTCTACAATTTAAATTATTTCAAATGCTATTTTTATTAAAGTCAAATTTAGTTTTACACCTTTTTGTTTATTGTGATTGTTAAACATTGCATTTGTGTCTCAGAAGGATGGAAAATAAAGCATACTTTTGGTTGCAAAGTGGGAGAAGTCCAAAAAATTACAGTGGGTAATAAATTTTCATATTTAATACAGTGCTAAAAACTGGAAAGTGTGAACCTATTAATAGTCTAAGCAGTGATTTCTCACAGAGCATTGTCAGAACATCTTTGATGCATGACTTCATTAAATTGTTGAACAGTGGACCTGAATGTCAAAACACAGCAACCTTCCAGGTAACACAATGAAATTTTACTAAACGTGTTTGAAAAACAAATATACATCCTCCACCACACCAGAGTTCAATGGACTAAAAGCCCGAGTGAATGATTTGAAACAGTGTGCATTGAAATCACATCCAGGAAAAAAAAAAAAAAAAAAAAAAAAAAAAAAAAGATTTATTACAGTGCAAGGTGATTTTTGATCGAGAGAGGATTCCTTAGTTAACTTGTAAGATGTGTATATTTCCACGCCTACTCAGTACATCAGTTCAACTCAGTATATGGCCTAGTTCAGCTGGAGAAGAGCTGATATTTCTGCTCCGTGCCTCCAAAGGATCAAAGCCTGTCACATCTTGGGGTTATATTTTTCACTGTATTCTTATTTGCATCACAAATCAGCTATTTATTTCTTTGAACATTATTTCTACCTCTAAATGCTGCAGAAACAGAGCTGCTTTAGGTTAGCTGTACGGTTAAAGTAACAGAAATTTATCAATGAGCTCTATGTCATGCCAATAGATATTTTAGTAATTTGCCCCCCATATAATGTACAGCTCATCTAGAGTAATCTAAGTCTCATGCAAAAGATCTAAGAAACCAAAATGATATGAAATTACATTGTCTATATACTTTTTAAGGCTCATTCTAATAAACATGTCCAAAGTTTCTTCAGTTTAGGAAAATAATCCAGGACCAATTTGCTGTTCCTCCAGAAATATTTTGTGAATTCAGAAACTTCATGTGATGCTGAGAGTAGATAATGACTTGTTCTTGCTCGCCCATACATACAACTTATACATTCAGTAGTCCCTATATGGTCTGCCCATGTGGCCACAGATAAATCACTTGTCCTCAATGTTCCCACTCTCTAACTTTTGCCCCTGAGCTTCGTGTAACAATGTTGACTTGGTTTGACTCAGAGTCCACTAACGATGTGATGGAACGCTCACTTGTGTGATGCTGTGACTGTTGGAGGCTTCATTCTGCTTGATTTATCCTCATTAGGTGCGCTGCTGAAATGCAGTGGCTGAAAATGTTCCAAATATACAGTAAATTTTGTCAATAATATGTTGACAATAATAATATTGTCAACAAGAAAAATTATATATACGCAGGGAAAAGGGTAAATCAACCGCATCTAAGTACATGTGTGCAAATAACCAGTAGAGCTTTAATAAGCCTCAGCTTTCTCCAGTAATAAATCCAGGCTGATTTAATCGTCATGGACGTGTTTCTGGATAAAAGTAAACTCAGTGGGCCAATAACTACAAGAGACAGGGCTGCATTACACATGATTTGTGAAGATTTAGGTTTGGTAGATATTTGGCGACTGGTAAATCCAAGAGAAAGAGATTACACCCTCTTCCCCCATTGCCAGTGATCATAGTCCAGGATAGCTTTCTTTGTAATTTCAACTAATATGATAGAATCAGTAACAGAGTGTAAAATAAATGCGATGGCCCTGTCAGATCACGCAGCTGTAGAGTTGGGTGTTGACATTAGTAGAGATAAAGAGAGAAAAGGTAGATGGAGGCTAAACACATCACTTTCTCAGGATGAAACTTCGTTTTGACATTGAAAGAGGACCTTGAAAATTACTTTGAGCTTAATTGAGGAAGCTCATGCAAGAGGTCAATTGAATGGGAAGCATCTAAAGATTTTGTTTGGGGAAAACTCATAGGACAGGCATCAAAAAAGAAAAAAGAATATATGGGGCAAAATCAAGGATGTGGAATTTCAAATTAGAAAATTGGAAACTGAACTATCAGAAAACTTTTCAGAAAAACTATAACAGGATTAAAATACAATATAAAACCCCAAAGGCAGCTTTAATGAGCAACGGGATGACTTTGTCCTTCTTCGTCTTTTCAGTCTGGCTGAAAATCATGACTAATGACCATGGTTCTGCTTCTCCCTCTCTAATTTTTATTTTTTCTTCCCATGTGTTGGCTTATACATCAGAATATTTTCTTGTCTGTTCATGTTTTATGTTGCTGTTATTACTATTTTAATGAAAATTATATATTATCATTTTGAACATTTTGAAGCAATTATTGTCTGTGGCCTTCTGTCTCTTGTGTTGGTCTCCTGGTTACAGCCAGATGACTTTATTGTTATTGCTGTTAAGGTTTACCTCTTGGAAGTTCTCTATATAAAGTACCAACCTGTTTGAAAATTAATAAAAATTTGAATTAGAAAAAAAAGGCTGATTTAATTTGCATACAGTGTAATTAAAAATAATAGTGTGAGTGCTGTGAATTTTATAATGATACCCGAGAACAAAAACATTGATAATTTGGTAAAATTTTGATTTAAATTTCAAATGGCTGACCTTTATTCGACAAGATAGCTAAGTCAGTTTCTCAATATCAAGAACTTCTAAATACATCTTCGGTATTCTCTCATTCCGCTGTCGTCATATACTGTCATTTGCATGCAAAGTTGCCAGCTTGCTGTGACCAATGAACTTCCAATGTAAACCATTTACTTCAAATGGTCGGGACAATTGTACATTGCAATAAGAATTAAGTTGTTGGCAACACATTCCATCTGAAATAATTTTTAATATTTTCGTAGTACTAACCATGTGTCTGTTGTGCTTATAATCTTAGTGAAAGCAAACCTGACCCATGTGCACTGACAAAAATAAAGAAAGATGATATGTCGCCTCTTGCCCATTGTATGAAAATTCATCATCTAGGATACGTGTGCTTCCTCTTCCTCCCTCTACCCTGCTATTTTTACACACCTGCCCCTGGAAAACAATTTAACACCAAGTGGATTATCCTCTTTAAATTAAGTGAAAGCAAATAGGGCCTGTGGGAGTGCTCTGAGCAGAGGGAGGACACACGCCCCAAGTTGAGTTTAATTGGTCTAAAGGGAGCAACCAGGGCCACCTCATGGCAGGTAAGGAGACCATTAAACAAAGTTTAGGAAACTGAAGAGCTTCCAACACCATTTGAAACAGTCTTCTGCTTTAACAATGCTGAAAGGGGCTTCCACGACATGCTTATGGAGAGAGTTGAATTAGACTTCTTCTTTCTTCTCCAACAGTGTAGGTTATTTATTGAATTTCACTTCAGACCGGAGCAAACTAAGGTCGTAGGAGATTCAGTTATTTTCCTTTCCCCTCTTACCTGTAGTGCTTTTTATCCACCGACTTTAAGCATGAGTCGCTGAGGTTTGGAAATTTTGGCAATATTTAGTGGAAGTAGATGGAGCTAGATAGCACTAGTCCTGTAGTGCTTAAAGCAACTATACATTTAAAATACTCAAAAGCATTGTCTCTTTCCAGAAATCATGACTTATTTAATCCACTTAAAATGGTTAATTAGTTAATTGACCTAAGTTTCAAGCAGGTACCATTTCCCTGTAGTATCACTGAGCATAAGGATGTCTGCATCTACTCATGGTTGAGAAGCTAACTAAGCCATCAAAAATTACAGGAGGAGGAGGGCATTAAAGACTGCTGTAATGTTGGATAAAATGTCGTGAATGCTACTGGAGGCTTCCGGTAAACATCATTATTATGACGCAATATACTCAAACTCAGACAAAGTCAGACTGGTTTAGACACCACTCCATGATTGCTGGAAAAAAACTCATGAAAGTTTTCCTTTGTGAGTGACTGGGCGTCAAGTCATTGGAGCTGCCATCTTTAAATGACAGGGAACCTCTATGGGTATTAGTATAATATGCAGACACAATTTTTGAAAGACAACCTCCATGAAAAATATTGTTGACTTGTCCATATGGTGTTGTTAAGCTTCTGCGCAGTCGACCGCCATATTTTCAGGTTGTCCATTTATCTGTCTGTCCAGCCCATTTTTGTTAAGGCAATATCTTGAAAAGGCTTTAAGGGTTTTGTTTAAAATTTCCACAAATGTTCACAGTGCCTCAAGGATGAACTGATTAGATTTTGGAGGTCATAGAACAAAGGTCAAGGACACTGTGACCTGAAATCTTGTGAGCACAATATCTTAAGAATGCATTGAGGCATTTTAGTCAAATTTGGCACGAGCCTACATTGATGTGACTTGAAGACGAATTAGTTGAATTTTAGAGGTCAAAGGTCACTGTTAACCTACACTTAAGTCCAGAGGTTGTTGGACAATGACGCAGTTTTCTAAACATCTCGCAACTATAAACTACCACATTGAATTTGAAATAAAACAATAAGGATGTGATCAAAGTCAAAGAAACTCAGAATTTGGTGATGTCCATGGGCTCCAGATTTCAGGCTTTAATGACAGCAAAGCATTTTCATCCAAGTCGCAAAAACTACGGTTATATTTCCAGTATGTTCCAGAGGCAGAGGTTGAGACAGGCCTTGGGTGATCATGAGTAACTGCCAGATGACTGGGCACCTACAGCAAAAGTGATGAGGGAGACAAATAGGGAGATATTTGGTGTGTCATCAGGACAGAGGATGGATGATAACGAGATTTGTTGGTGGAATGAGGAAGTACAGGAGATTACTAAGAGGAAGAGGTTGGCGAGGAAGAAATGGGATGGTAAGAGAACAGAAGAGAGTAGACAGGAATACAAGGAGATGCAATGTAAGCTGAAGAGGGATGTTGGAATGGGATGGAAATGTACTAACAAGTGAGGAGAGTTTGCTGAGAGGAGTGTGATGAATATTTAAGATCCTGGGGAATGAAGAAAATGAGAGGGAAAGAAGTGTGGAGGAGGTAGAAACTGTGTAACAGGAAGTTGCAAAGATTAGTAAAGATGTAGTGAGAAAAGCTATGAAGAGGATGAAGAATGGAAAGGCAGTTGGTCCTGATGACATACTGGTAGAGGTATGGAAGTGTCTAGGAGAGAGGGCAGTGGAGTTTTTGATGAAGCAGTTCAATATGATCTTAGACAGTGAGAAAATGGAAAAGTGCACTGGTGCTGATAATTAAGAACAAGAGTGATATGCAGATTTGTAGAAACTACAGAGGGATAAAGCTGATGAGGCTAGGAGAAGAAGTGATGGTTTTTGAGCAGCACTACAGATGCCATGTTTGCTTTGAGAATGCTGATGGAGAAGTACAGAGAAGGTCAGAAAGAGTTGCAATGTGTCTTTATGGATCTAGAGAAAGCCTATGACAGGGTGCTGAGGCAGGAACTGTGGTTCTGTATGAGGGAGTCTGGAGTGGCAGAGAGGTATGTTAGACTGGTCCAGGATATGTATGAGAGCAGTATGACAGTGGTGAGGTGTGCTGTAGGAGTGACAGATGTCTTCATGGTTGAGGTAAGACTGCATCAAGGATCGGCCCTGAGTCCCTTCTTGTTTGCTATGGTGAAGGACAGACTGACAGATGAAGTCAGGCAGGAATCTCTGTGGATGATGATATTTACAGATGAAAGTGTGATCTGTAGTGAGAACAGGGAGCAAGTGGAACAAAACCTGGAGAGTTGCAGGTGGGTGGGGTGGGTGGGTGAAGAAAAATGTCAAGAATGATTGGCAACAAAAGAGTAGCAGCAAAAGTGAAGGGAAAGATTTACAAGAGGGTAGTGAGACCAGCAATGTTGGTTGGTTTGGAGATGGTGGCAATGACCAAAAGAGGAGGCAGAGCTGGAGGTGGCAGAGTGAAAGATATTGAGATTCTCTTTTGGAGTGACGAGGATGGACAGGATTAGTAACGAGCCCGTGTATGAGTAAATAACTGCTCTCCATGCAATCAGTTTTTTTGTTTTTGTTTCTTTATTGAAGTTGACTGTGGAAGGATTTGTTTGTACAATTAGGTCAGACGTTTTGGAGACAAAGTTAGAGAGGGCAGATTGAGATGATTTGGACATGGACAGAGGAGGGAAAGTAAATATATCTGTTGAAAGATGCTCAAGATGGAGCAACCAGGCAGGAGGCAAAGAGGAAGACCAAAGAGGAGATCTATGCATGTGGTGTGAAAGGATATGCAGATAGTTGGTGTGGGAGAAGAAGATACAGACGACAGGAAACGATGGAGGAGGATGATTTGCTGTGGTGACTCCTAGAAAAAGCTAGGCTAAGCCAAAAGAGGAAGTAGATTTCCAGTATGTACCATCCAAATACTATTGGACCCCTGAACATGGAGGTACTCTGTATAAAATAGCGGAAATTCCTAAACGGTAAATTCCATATTTTTGTGGACATCTTAATTTGAAGCTGAAAATCTGCACTTTGATCACATTTGAATGTTTTATTCTAGATCCATTGTCTTGGCGTATAGGGGAAAAATGATAAAAACTGTGTCATTTTCCAAATACTTCTGGGTGTCAGGGTCCGCTAGTGTAAAGTGTCTGTCTGTTAGGGTCATTCTGTGTTTCCCGTTTTACTTTGAAGTTCTGTTTGTGTCTTACTCCCCATGTCCTGTCAAGTCTTGTCCCTCAGGTGTGTCTGATTATTCCCTCTCCCTAATGTGTCGCACCTGCGTCCAATTGTCTACCTCTTGCTTGTGTATTTAACCCCCGTGTTCCCTTCCTCCTTTGCCAGATTGTCTTGTCTACTTAGCGAACATTCCAGCGTATATTCCTAAAAAATATTCATAAAACGACTACCGATTTAGAAAGCTCCCCATGGTCTCTGCATTATTGGATCCCCCAGACCTGGTACCTGATAGTACAATCTGGCCCGAAATGGATCCAGCAGAGTCAGACCCAGTTTGCTCAGCCCTGAAGGCGCAAGGGGCACGTCTCCACTGACTAGAGGAGCAACTGGATTTTGTTCGGCAGGAAATGTTAGAAGCAACAATACGCAGTGAATCGATGTGTGAGACGTTGACAGAAAAATTAAATCTCGTCATTGATCAACTGCAACAACCGTCTGCTTCTCCAATAGCTCCTAAGGGATCAGAAGCTGCAGCTGAGCCTCCTGTTTATACCATGAGTTTGCACTCTCTCCGTCCTTCTAACCCTGAACGTTTTTCTGGGGATTGTCATCCCTTTATTTCCGAGTGCAAACTACATTTTGAGTTTAATGCAGCCTCTTTTTCTTCAGACCGAGCCATTATTATTATTCCTCATTTGACTAGTCGAGCCAGATCTTGAGCTACGGCTGAGTGGAGCCGTCGATCAGCCTTGTGTAATTCGTTGCCAGAATTCATTAACTTTCACGCAAATATTCCAGTCGACATCTCCAAGCAGAGAAGCAGCCAAACATAGGTATCTTTGAGGCAAGGCAAACGCTCAGTAATTGATTACGCCGTTGAATTCCACACCATAGCAGCTGACAGCGGTTGGAATCCACCCGCGCTAATAGATGCATTCCTGAACGGCTTGTCTGATACTGTCAAGGACCACATGGCTCCAATCGATCTGCCAGCTGATCTTGAGGCAGTGATTGATTTGGCCTCTAAAATAGATAAGAGACTCCGTGAACGTCAGAAGCCTCGGCTTCAGCAGGGTCACCTCCAGTTTGCTCCCTTCTCCCAGCAACAAAATTTTCCTCCAGATCCCCACCGGCAAGTTTTTTCCCCCGCTCCTTCTGACGAAATATTTGATAGACCTGAGCCATCCAGTGAGTTTCCAGAACTGATGCAAATTGGCCGGACCCGCCTCACTCCATTGGAATGGCAGCATAGAATGAAGGAAGGATGGTGCATTTACTGCACACAGTTGGGACACTTCATCGCCTCCTGCCCGGTTAGGTCTCCAACACCTAACGCGGCCTTGTCGTCTTTGGTGAGTCAAACCAAACTACCTAGCAGGTATCAGGGACCTCTCACTAAAGTAAAGCTCCAATCGAGTTCTGATTCCTTAGTTCTCCAAGCATTAGTAGATTCCGGAGCAGACACTAATTTGATGGATTTCCGAGTTGCTAAGAGACTTCAGTTGTCCCGGTTAAAGCTTTTTGTCAACCTCTGTCTACATCAGCCCTAGATGGTAGATTGATGTGTAAGGTTACACACCAAACGTCCCCAGTGACACTTATGTTTGATGATGGTCATCAAGAGAAAGTAAACTTCCTCCTTTTCGAGTCTGTCCATCACCCGCTCATTCTAGGGCTCCCTTGGATACTAAAACACAACCCCCATATAGATTGGTCCACGGGAAGTGTTTTAGAGTGGGGAAAGAACTGTGCTGAACAATTTTTTGGACAGAAAATCTCCCCAGGAGGTTGATTTTTGAGGAAGCAGAAAAGTGTGGTATCCGATGGTCAACTTGGGATGGACCAACAGAAGCCCCAGGCCATAATTGATTGGCCAACTCCGTCCTCGCGGGGCGATGTGCGGCGCCCCTGGTCGGACGTCTCTCGGGACATTGTTTCTGGTGGATCCTCGGAGGAGGAGACAGAGCCAGATGAAAACATCCCATCAGCAGCTTCTGTGGTCCGTCGCTGTCGCAGAGCCAGGTCGACTCTCATCAAGTCACCAGCCGCCTACATGAAGGCGGCAGATAGGACGACACGGGCTGAGCCTGTCAACCGTCCTGGTCGGAAGGGTTGCCTCTCAACCCAAGAATTGTCCTTACACACCGATCCACGTAAGTTATCCCCGAGATTAATAGAACCTGTTCCTGTGTCAAAGGTCACTAATCCATCTATTGTGAGACTTACAACTTCCTAGGTCCTCATGAGTCCACTCATCATTCCATGTGAGCAAGGTGAAATCGGTCAAAGAGAGCGCCCTCGTCCCAGCCTCCAAACCACCTCCTCCTCCCCGCATCATCAATGGCAAACCAGTTTACACAGTTCGACGCCTACTGGCAGCCAGACGCAGGGGACGAGGAACGACTCCAGCGCTCCTGGGTTTCATCCAAGGACATCATGGACCCCCAGTTCATAAGAGACTTTTTTAGAACCCACCCACCGGGGTCTAGGCCGCTAGGTGTCGGCTATAAAGGGGGGTGGGGGGATGACCCTCTGTCTGTTAGGGTCATTCGGTGTTTCCTGTTTTACTTTGAAGTTCTGTTTGTGTTTTACTCCCCATGTCCTGTCAAGTCTTGTCCCTCAGTTGTGTCTGATTATTCCCTCGCCCTAATGTGTCTCACCTGCGTCCAATCGTCTACCTCTCCCTCGTGTATTTAACCCCCGTGTTCCCTTCCTCCTTTGCCAGATTGTCTTGTCTACTTAGTGAACATTCCAGCGTATATTCCTTATGAGCCTCTTTGTGTCCGATCTGTATTCCGTGTTTCGATTACTGAGTTTGCCTTATCCTTACCTGTACTTTTGCATTATTTGAAATTCTGGTTTGGACTTTTATTAATAAAACGACCGATTTAGAAAGCTCCCTGTTGTATCTTCTTTATTGGATCCCCCAGACCTGGTACCTGATACTGGGCCCAGTTGTATATATTGTAAGGTAGCAGTATAGTGGGGTTTTTGGCTAGTGTGAAACGGTTGGCTCATTGCTGCAAATTAATGAACTGTCAACTTGTCCAGGGTAAACTCTGCCGTTGCGAAAAGATGCAAAAAGACGAAGAGATAAGCTCCAGCCCGTGACCCTGGTAAACTGTAGAAAATCAATGAATGCTCAAGTTAGCAAAGAAATATTTTTTATTTTACTCTCACCTCATTAACATATTTCAGTAAGTTAAGTAAGTTTCAGTAAGTTAATAATTATTTTGGCACAGTTGGTGGCTTTCAATACTTTGTAGTTTGGTACTACCAAATCAGTTTGCAGATCGACCGGCATTTTAATGACTGGTCAAAGGGTTTGTGGCATTCAGTCCATTCTCACACCCTAAGTATTTATACATCGTGTCCACATCGCATGTGTGTGAAACAGCTTGTGCAACATGTCAGTGCATTTGCACCGTTTAGACATGAGGCCCCCAAACTCTACCTTTCAAAACAGCTCTTTTATTTCATAAATTTGTTTAAAGATTTTGCTGATATCAAATCAAATTTTATTTGTATAGCCTGAAATCACAATTTACACATTATCTCACTGGGCTTTGACAAACTGTACAGATGTGACATCCTCTGCCCTTAGACCCTCGAACCGGGTGAGGAAAAACTTAAAAAAACTCTAAACAGGGAAAATAAGAAACCTCAGGAAGAGCCACAGAGGAGGGATCCTTCTTCCTAGGACGGACAGACGTGCAATAAATGTCACTTGTACAGAACACAAAAACATGATAGCAACAGTTCATTTAGAATGCATAAAACATCCATGAGTCCCAGAGTGTGGATTCTATGAGTCCGGATGTATGGAAAGTCTAGTGATCCAGACGCAGGTGTACTCTGTTGGTCCAGGAGTCATTGTACTCCATGTAGGAAGATCTGGGTGTTGCTGAGTCCAAGAGTATGTAGAATCTGTAAATCCAGGGATATGTGAGGTGTAGTGGTCCAGAAGCAGGTGTAGTCTATTGATCCAGAAGCCATTGTGATCTGTGGGTCCCGATTTGCACTTGGAAATCCAGCCTAGGATCCAAGTCACAGGATCCAAGTCACAGGTTTCTCCTTTCCTAATGTGGCCAGGGGGCATCAGGCAGGACCACAGCAGCACCTCCCACCGCGACCTAGAAAAACCTGCAGGATGGTAAAGCACAACGACTCCGGGGAAGAAGTAAAGTTAGTGTAAGGATATGGACATTTACAGGAGCAGAGAAGGAGTCGGAGTCAGAGGGGGGAGAGAAGAGAGCTCAGTGAATCATGGAGTGTTCCCCCAGCAACCTAAGCCTATAGCAGCATAACTAAGGGCTAGATATACATTTTACTACTGTATAACTCAGTACTCCTTACTTCCTTTCCCCCCAAAAAAACAAACAAGAAGACCTCCTGTTCCGATAAAAATTCTCCCCAACCTAAATGACAGTCATGTTCACCCAATAATAAAATCAAGCATTTTTTTAAACTAGGTTTGCACAACTAAAAAGTTGTTATCCAAGAATCATATGACCCTTTTCACAATGTTTACACGACCATTTTCTAATTTATCTTATTGAATCACTACAACTAAGTTTTTAATTGTCTCCCATATTCTTATTCATTTCTCTCTACCTTTTATTTTTGTTTTCTATTCTTTATTGTACCTTTATTTCACCATTGTACTTTCACTGTGTGCTTTTCAGTTTTTAGTAATTTTTTATGTGTGCATAAGGACTGAATTAACACATCAGGACTAAAATAAGAAGTCATGGCTGAGGACTTCTGCATCTTCGTTCAGAAGAAGACAGAGCAGGAGAGCTCCGGCTCACTCTGCCCGCAGGTGAGGGGCAGTGTAGTGAGTGGATATGGGGTCGGGCTTAAGTACCGTATTCATAGATCTCCACAACCTGGATGGGGCAAACATGTAGAAATGTATCCAAGAGATTTCAGGGGCAATTTATTTTCATGAAAACAAATTGAAATATGTAATTTTACAAAATATTTATTTTCAACATATTTTTAAATGGTTCATTAATGGCTGGAGCAGGCCTTGAATGTTAATCCCCATCATAAACATAAGCCTCTCATCCATGTACATTAGTAGATGCAAATTTTTGTCTTTGATGGAAATCATCTCTTTTTGCTAATTTTGCAGGGCGGATTTTCAGTAGCAGATTGGAGCTTTACTAAGTATTTGAGGTGGCAGGATAGTGTATGTGCAATTTCATCCAAATAAACTATAGTATTCATGTTAATGAAGGAGCATGTCACCCAGTGCCAGAGTACAGCCCACTAATAGTTTTTGGATAATAGAGTAAAAGTAAATCTCCTGTACTCATAACGCTTTTGTAGTCATTGTTGACCCGTCAAAGCGCTTTTACACTACAGGTTTTGCATTCACCCATTCACACACACTCATACACTGATGGCTCAGCATCAGGAACAATTTGGGGTTCAGTGTCTTGCTCAAGGACACTTCAACATGTTAATTGCAGGGTCTGGGATCAGTCAAAGAAGCTTCTGATCACCGGGCGACCGCTCTATCATCTGAGCCACACCCACCCTGTGTAGAGCTGCATGGAAGAAGATTTATTAGGCTTCAACTGCACACATATTGTTAACATCAGCAAATCATAATTGGTGCGGTGGCATATAATTATTTCTTTGCTTTCAGTTTCATTGTAACACTAGACAAGAATTCAAAAGATCGCTCATACATATCTGAAATCTGACATGATGAGAGATTACCACAACACTGTGTATAAGCCCTGATTCCCTTTAAATTAGGCAGTGATTAGGCTAATGAACCCAACAGAGCAATGCAACAAAATAAATATTTCCTCTCTGGAAAAAAACAAAACAAAACAAAGTTTATGTTTGTAGTGTGAAATGATTCTATCCAGGGTTGCTCTGCATTAAAAAAAAGTTTGCAAACATGATGAGTTCCACGCCATGTTGACAGCAGTAAATTCTTACAGAGTTTGAAATATTTTCGAATTAAACTGGTGACTTCGGAATGAAGTGACAGTGAGTGTTCCTCCTCTAATGACTGTTTATAGAAGGCTGCCTGTGTGAATGAATGTTAATGACTTTCTGTGAAAAGCTTTTTGAAGAACCTTCTTCGTACAAGGGCACAAGGGCTCTCTCACAAGAGCCCAGCTCGGCTTTTGCGTTGCACGCCGACACGCACACAAACGACGATGAGAAGTGTATGCACATATACCGTAACTTCTGCACATTTACTAACCCCCTTTCATGCATTCTCACAGATAAAATGCCCCGCATATGAATGCTTGCATATATTTTTTAAGTACTTGCACGTGTCTCCCTTCAGCACAAACACACACACACCTATGCACACACGTACAAAGAAGCTGGGTGTTCGTCATTGGCGATGGTATGACCCATTTGCTTTCTCATTTCCCCACTGAACCATATCTCTGCGTGCACCGGCTTGTTTCTTTACACGCACTCTAATTAACCATATGTTGCTTCAGAGGGAGTCGTTGGCCTCCACATCACCACCGTGTGCTCTCCAGCTAATTACAGCAGTGTCACCCAACCAACTATATGAAATGGGAGTGATGGAAGTCAAGACTTTGTTGTGACAGAAGACCTCAAAATGTAATTGAATTATCACTGCGAAGTGAAAACATCTGATTGCCCAAAAATGTCATGTCTTCTGACTGAGAATTAAATCAAAGTGTCTTCCTTGATCTGTTTTGTTTAATTTTGTTTGTTTTAATGTTTTTCAAAGCCAAAGAGATTGGAAGTCTCCAAAATTTGATATCAGCCTTGTTTGCATTTCTAATTGGTAACATTATGTCGCTATTTGACTTTAGAATAGGCTAACAACCTCCTCATTGTAATGGCAAACTGTCGACAGAGTGAAAGGTGTCTCTGTCTCAACCATTCCACCCCGAGTCACTTCTTTCCGCACTATTTAATTTTGGTGAGCTTGTAGGAGCGCAGTTAGTAACGTTTTGCAGCTGTACATCACCTATACCTCCCATCAATTGGCTGCTTTGTCTCCGTTTCTTGCATCTAACCTGCCCTAAGTTATCTCTGTTAGCTGTGCAGCCAGATAACTGTGCCCTGAGTACTGGTGTGGACTGTTGTGGAAAACACTACTGTCAATTGAGCTTTGTAATACCATGAGGGGGAGGTATTTAATGTCTGTGGGACATCTCAGCAGTCTCCACAGATATCATAAATGAAGTGAGGATAACAATGGCGATGTTAATGGAGGATACTATGAAGAACAAGAAGAACAAGATAAAGTGACTCAGCAAGAGGTCAAACCATAGTAAATCTTTGATTCATAAAAGTAGTTTTATGCATAACTTTGACCAGTCTGTGAGGTCACATGAATATGAAAATGGATGACACATGATATATATATATTATAGCCACTATATACTAATGGTATCAAATGGTGCATGATTTTGATCTCTAGGCATTTTTTTTAACACTAACGCATTACTGAGGGTTATTATTTGTCCATGTAAACACAAAACAAATTTCACCCAGATTTGCTTGTCTGAAAAGTTTGGTTTGTGACTTTAGTGTCACAATGTTCCGAAGGTGTGTGACTTTTGAAAAACTGTCCGATCTTTGGTCACTATGGCCTAAAATAATATGAAGGGGGTGTGGCAATGACAAAACCCATGTGACACAGATGCATAAGTAACTCAGCCAGTGAGCCATCTTGTTTCCTGAAACGTCTTTGTCTCAACCAGACCAGAAGAATCTTAATCTTAAACTTTCTTTAATTTGTACACTCAGAGGTACAAATTAAATAAAAACTACACAAACTATTCCCCTCATTTTTCTCTTCCCTGTGCCCTGTTTATGGGTGCTAATTCAACTTTCGAAAGAAATTAAATTTGGTTTTTCTTTTTTGTTTAAATTTTGTTGCAAAGCAGTTGTCTGCTGAGAAAGAGTTAAGTTCTGTCCCTCAACCCCGTTGAATGGGTCTGAAATCTTTACAATGATATGTTTAGATTATAGTTTTATGATATTATGAAAAGTAAGAAGTTCAAGTCTGTGGAGATTAATTAAAAGAAAAAGTCTACCAATCTGCATTATACTATAAACATCCTATCATTGTTCTGAGACACATTCAGATTTGCCCAGCCTATCAGATTCCATAGCAACAGCTGCAGAAACTGTCAGAAAAGAAAAGAAAATAAAGAAATAAAAATCTGCTCTGTTCCATTTTATTCCACATTGTTTTTATGTGTAACACATTCATTTGATTTTTGACAGGATGCACTGTGCTGTATGTTGATATTGATGTTGTTGGTGCCCTCATTTGATCAATGTCTTGACATTACTTTGGTTGGTAAATATGTCCTTGTCTTGAAGATATAAGTTGTTCTCAGGCAAGAGTCTTATAGGTGAAAACACATCACACCATCAGACTTCTGTTTCCTGAAAATAATATTCTGAGAGCTGAAGAGGCCAAAGGTTTTCTAGGAAAAAAGGTGACCCTTTAAATATTTTCTCTCTAACATTACACAGTGAAAAACGCACACACATGGGCCCCTCGGGTTTACCCTATTATTTACATTATTAGTCAACATAACTCCCTCCCTTATTCCAACTTTAATGTGACCTTTGAACCGACATACCTTCTCTCTTTTGCAGTTGTTCCCTCTCTCATCTGTCAGACACTGTCATTTTCTTTCTTCCTTCACTCCTTCTCCTTGTTGCCTCTTTCTTCCCTGCTGTACTATATTTTCGCATCCTTCCTTTCCTCTTTTCTTCGCCTTCCTGATTTGTCCTAACTGTCAGTATCCCCCTCCTTCCTCCATTCCTTATATCTTCTTTTCACTCCACTACATTTACTTCAAAGCTTAATCCCTTTTCAGAGAGCCGTGAGCTGTGATGGTGATACTGTCTACCATGAGGTGTTTTAATAGTGTGAAGACATTTGGTTCAAATCATGTATAAAAATTGACTGTTTAAACTTGATTTCCCAACTGAAGAGCAAATCTCCAGCTCTATGGCTTGCCAGGCAGAGTCTTTTTTTTTTGTTGCCATTGTCCTATGATAACGTGATCGTGGATCATACAGCTCAATCTCAATCTAGATGACTAGACACTTGTCATCCATTTTTCTAGTGTCAACTTCTCCTTTCATGTTTATTGGTATTTGGCAGCAACAGTGAGTGTTAAGAAACAAGCAGGTGTGGAGTATACATAGAAAATATTGGGAGAGGCAGTTGTGAAGTACAATGTTCAGAGGCATTGTGTGTTAGACTTTTTTTATTCTTATCTTTTTTACTTATTATTTATTTTACTTTTGAATAGATGGGGATATGTATTAAGTAAGTAGTATTTTACAGTCGTAAAATACTTTGTCAAAAGGACAAATGAATTAACCCAAAACAGTGCACAGTGAATAAAGTTCAAAACACAAAAATGTCCCAGTATACAGTCAGGAGAAATGGCAGGCTGACATTATGTTTCATTTTACTAGGGACCAGTATATTAGTGATTAGCCAATGTTTTGTTAGCATTCACTTAGCATTGCTGTTCCTGACCCCTTCACTTAAGTAATTGCTCGTTTGCCTCTTTGGAGAGCTTCTCTTTGGTACTAATTTGTCTTTCATGTGCCACCTACTTCATACATTTGTGATCATTAAGAATTGATTAATGACACATAAGCACTAACACCTGTAGTGGTGGGCTACACTATCCTCACAGTGCTGCCCCATATGCTCCATGATTCTCATTCCCTATTCTCTGTTTCTAAACTGGCCTTCGTCTGGTATCAGTTTATCAAAGGATGCAAGTAGGGGTCATAGTGGGCAAGCCCATTTAAAATTGAATCACTGTTAATAAGGTTTAACACACATTCAGCGCAAATACTATGGGCTACTTTAAAAACATAAAACATGTAAATATATAGAATAAATTAGTACTCAACCTTCTGTTTCATGTTGACTTTAAATTATCCTTTACAGGTTGAAGATGTCGCTCCTCGAACTAAAAAACTATCTACAAGCCCATTCAGTTTCTGAAGGAGGCTTCAGAAGGAGGGGTGAAATTTACATGATAAAATGTTCCCAATTGCCAACATGTAGAATATTTCACCACATCAGACTCCAGTGATTGAAGGTTGGAAGGCATTTTAGCTTCTGAAATGCTTAAATGAGCAGAATTATGCGCAGGATTGTCTGCATTAGCAAGCAAATAGGACAGACAGAGTTTATGGAAATATGGGTTTGGGATATTATGATTGTTGCTGCAGAAGCAATGCGGTGCGGCTTGTGTTAACTGAATGTTAGAATAAAGGAGGGAGAGACAGATAGGCCTACTCGTAGGTGCTCTGTGAAGGACTCTGCAGCACAATCAAATCAGCCTCATCAAAGTCGTATCATAATGGCTTTTTACAAGAGTGCATGAAAAAAGTGCTGCAATATGAAGACAGTTTCATTGTGTTGATAGTAAAACTGTCATTCAAAAGATGAGAGACTATCACATGAAGTAGAGTGAAAGGAGGCGGGGAAATGAACAAAAAACACATGTAATAGGCTATACAGCATCTAGAATGGTGAATCACGTGTACTTTTATTTCAATCCCACTTTTCAAAAACGTTGGGGCACTATCTAAAATGCAAATAGAAACAGAATTTGATGATTTCCAAAATATTTGGCATTGTCGAGTGTCTTTGAACACATGTTCATCACAGCATCTACAAATGCAAGTTGAAACTCTATAGTTCAAAGAGGAAAACAAAGTAGATCTAGATCAAGCAAGATCCTA
>KV751371.1:643243-659939 GCA_001698575.1 Mola mola | reverse complement strand
AGAGTTAGTTACTTAGGAGTTAGTTGGTGTCCTCAGGTCTCAAACACTTGAAGTGTTGTGAAAAGAAAAGAGGTGATAAACATGACCTTTGTGCAACTTTTTTGAAAAATGTTGGTGGCATCAAATTCTAAATGAGCATACAATTTTGAAACATAATGAAAATTCTCAGTTTCAACATTAGGTCTGTGTGTCATTTTGAATGACAAATTCGGTTTCAATGTTTCCTATCATGGAATTCTGTTTTAATTTACGTTTTTAAAAGCATCCCAACTTGTTGTAATTGGGTTCTAATTCTAAGAGAAGACCAAAAGGGGGACTTACATTAAACAAAAAAAAAAAAAAAAGATCCAAAACAAACTAAAAATGAAAGTGATATCAAATTAATCAGAAGATCAATGGTAGATGGAAAGACTGATACAACTCTCATAGACGGAGAGTGTCTAGTCTAGTATGTCCATCAACTCGTTAGCTTGCCATAGTAATCCAATGAAACATTTCTTCCCTGTATTTAAAGTGATGGCAACTTAGTTGCAAAGACAGCAAAATGATAACTACTATTAGCCTAGCTACCATCCAGAGCAAAGCAATTGTAAGAAGTCAAATGATAGAAACACCGGTCTAAGTGCTGTGATAAAGGCAAATCAAGTGGCAAATAGGGATGCAGTGTTATATTGGCTCAATGTTGTTATGATATTGGCGTGGTTAACAGGTATCAGTGTATTGGCAAGTGTCGGAAAAAATGTATTGGCCCAAAATTTCCAGATTAGTGGATCCTTAGGATTGTTAATGTTAAGTCATATAGGTAGGAGGCTGTTGTTTTACCTCAATTTTAATCATTCTCCTCCTTCTGGCTCTTTGCCTTGTCCATCCGTGGAGTTTTCATGGTTCTTAAAATAGTTCCACTTCAATTGGGGACAGTGACAAGGAAGGACAAGGCCTCTTCCTGTTTGATTTTGTAATGGCTTACACACTTCTTATTGTTGATAATAAACCTTCATCATTCTGAAAAATCCAGCCCAGTGGCAGCATGCTTGGCAAATGAAAGTAAGATATACAGGGAACAAATATAAATGTTGTTGGTGTTATTTTTATTTAGTTATTACACAGTGCAAAATATATTTCCATTATGATAAATCGTTAAAAATTGTCAATTGTCTGTTTAATCCATATTAACAGAACATTCTGAAGGTCATAAGCTTGTTTTTTAGAAAACTGCACCGCCTGTACAGACAAGCAATACAGAGCATTAGTCTCATTTGTGTATTCTAGAACAATGCACCCAGTTTGCCAATAGATCTCACTCTGACAAACACAGAGCTCAGTCATTACTCACTGTCCATTCACTTCAACTGAAAGTAGCTGTATAGAGAAATGATGAGGAGCTAGAGAGACTGTAATAAAGCTACATGTGCAGTAAAGAATGAATTCTTTGATTTGTATTAGAGCAGGAGGGGTGAGAGAGACAGTATAGATCTAAAATGGAATGGAGGAGAATTGAATAGCAGGGACAGGAGAAATCAATTCTTGTCTTAGAGAAACAGCTGTGAGTTCAAGGTGTGAAAGTTGAAATGAAATGAAAGTTGTAACTCAGCAGTAAGGAGAAAGTAAGACTCAAAGAGATAAGGAGAGGAACAGACACTTTAAAAAAAATGGAATAGAAGAAGAGCAAGTGATCCTGTGCTGCTTTTTATCAATTTATTGGATATTTTTTGCACCGCTCTAGGATAAAAACCCTGATGCTGCACATGTCCAACTGTCTCTATATATAGAAAACCTCACTATTATATAGTGTAAACTTCATGATACACTCTATTTATCTATTTATAAAACTCAGGAACATTGCACGTTGAACATTTTATACACAGAGGCCAGATTGTACATAATACTTATTATATTTTTAATTTCTAGTATTTTATATTTATCCCTTTTTATATTGTGTTTGACTTGTTTTGGTACTTACCCTGCACTGGTACTCACTTCTGTACTGCTGACAGGGTCTCTGTCAGGGTCCGCTAGTGTCAAGTGTCTGTCTGTTAGTGTCCGTTAAGATTTCCTCTCTTGTTTTGAAGTCCCTATGTGTCTATTCCCCACTTCCTGTCTAGTCTTGTCCCTCAGGTGTGTTTGATTACTCCTTCTCCCAAATGTGTCCCACCTGTGTCCAATCGTCTACCTCTCCCTCATTAATTTAACCTCTGTGTTCCCTTCCTCCTGTACCAGATTGTCTTGTCTTCTTAGTGAGCAGTCCAGCGTACATTCCGTGTGATTCTCCTTGTGTTCGGTCATTATTCCGTGTTCCATTTACTGAGTTTGTCTAATCCATGTCTGTACTTTTGCCTAGTTTTGAATTCCCGGTTTGACCTTGTTAATTAAAACGACTACTGATTTAGAAAGCCCCCTGTGTGACTGTACTATTGGATCCTCGGTTTCAACCTGAATTTCTCAGAAGGGGGATCAATAAAGTTTTATCTTATCTGAAAAGTGACATGCTTATTTGAAAATCTATGCCGGTTTGAGAGCAACAATAAAATTGCTGTCCCATTACAAAATGTTCTCCCTACAACAATATTGGAAAAAAAATATTTTTTTCTCTCAATTTTGTCTTTCTTTCCGGTGTTTCTCACTCATTAAAGCTAAGTTTTTCAAAACCAGTTTATCGAGTTTATGTCCCAGTTTATCCAGAGTGGATAAATCTTAAAACAGAGATCTAAGAAAGTGATGATATAAAGGTATTCACAGGCTTCTTAAGTCATCTTCAAGGGCACGGTTTAAGCCGTGACATCCATGAATCAATCCATTGATCAAACACAAAGCTTGTTTCAAACATGTTGTTACATAGTAGAAATCCTTTCAGTAAACTTTTATTGCAAGTCATTTGTTGGTTCAAGCTTTTACATGCAAAGATTATTTAATTTACAATTTTATTCATTACAATTTTGTGACATTTCATAGTTGCATAGTAAGCATCGGTGAGTCATGAAAATAATTGGCACACTTATGGAAAATTAAAATGAGAAAAAAAAAAGAATTAGAATAATCATGGGTCTAACAGACTAACTGTACAACCAATGCAACATTATTAAGAGAGGGGACACTCAAAAAACAAAAGAACAATTATTTTTTAGCAGCTCGCAGTTTGCCCCGCTCTTGAAACAGTTTGGATTAACATTGCATTCCTGGATGACTTTGCATTTTGCACATTAATAGAAAGTATCAAATATTTGGAACTGTGCAAGAAAAATGTCAGTAGTCTGTTCAGCATGGAGTTGAATCTTTCCTGTGGTTACCTTAAATCAGCTTAGTATTAAGCCAAAAAGAACAAAGTCCCCAAAAATTTACTTTTCTATATTAAAATATTTCTTTCTCACCAAGAGCCTTACAGTTGTTGTTTAAAGAGAAAACATTTCATGGAAGATATACACTTAAATTACACAAATTAATTTCCTCTCATGGTTCATTGTAATTTTTATTTAGCAACATCATTGTATTATTTAGAAAAAAAGCACAACATACTCAGAAAGTGAGCATGGTTAACATTATACCTGCGAAACATTAGCATGCAGTGTGCATGTGGCTGCTTTTTTCAGTCATTTAGCAAAACATAAAATCATCCATGAGCACATCATTTATAGACACTTTCTACTTCTGCTTGTTTGAATTATGCTATGATTTTCTTTGCATTGTTTTGAATAGGGGGTGTTTTGACTTTTAGTAATGCAGTATCATTATGCTGTACATTTAACCGAATAAATCCTGAGGTAATTCTTTTTCCCCATTGTATTCATATATGATAAATGTGTTCAACTGTAAAGGCACTTGGAGAAATACTAATGAATAGTTTAATGCATGTGCGTGGGTGAGCGAGAGATAAAATAAGAAAAACTGTCCATTCATGGTTAATGAGCATAAGGAACATGTGTGACATCTGGCAATGCCCTCCTCCATCTCATCTGACACCATGTGTCCTCTCAAGCTTTCCTCTCTTGGCATTCCTCCCCTCTTTTCTTCCTAACCCCCACCTCTCCTAAATGACATCCATGCAACGGACAGAAGTAAGCAGAGGGGAAGGATGTAGCCAGAGGGATGATGGAAGGAAAAAGAAATGGAAGAAAGCAAGGAGGGTGCCTAGGCAAAGAAGGGGGAAAGAGAGTTTTGGGTGGAGGTGGGGAGGGGTGTAAGATGAAGGCTAATGAGAGGAATGGTGAGAATGAGCAGTCATTAACCGGGCAAGAGCAAATGAAAGAAAATGGTGAAATCATAAGAGAAGGAAGAAACTCAAAGGACTGGAGAGGACAAGAGGAAAGTGATGGTAAGATGGAGAGAAAGCTGCAAGTTCACACATAACTCAGACCTCCTGCCTCCACCATGAAAGCATACAGACCAATAAATCCTTCTGAATCCAGCAGCAATGCAGCTCAGCTCGCAGCCCCTGTATCATTTCTCCACATTCCAAATCCCATGATGGTCTTATTACCATAATCAGCTCTGAGCAGAAACACAACACGAACACACAAAGACAGTCTACCAGCAATCCAGAGGACCAGTCTTCACATTTTACCCTAAATGTCCTCAATAAATCAGGCCCACCTATACATTTTGGTTGATTGAAGATTTGAACCTGAACAGTAATTACAACTCACACAAATCCCAATGTGTTGGTGAAGGCTTGTTGGTTTCCAGCTCCATCACTTCCTCCACATTGTAACATAAATTGGGAATCAACTCCTTTTAATTATGAGGAAAAACAACCTGTGCTATACGCAAGAGACATACACCCATAGAGTCCACCTCAAAACATAATTGGGAAAAGGTAATATTTATGCTTTATTTTCTAAGTTTAAAAGGAGTATTTTAAAACATGTCAAACAATGACATTTTTGGTTGGCAGGTTGGGCCACCTAACCCAAAGTGTAAGCACTGAGACACACGTAATTGTGACGTACAGAGTCTGGACCCACAAGCGGACACAGGAAACTCAGGGGTTAAAGTACAAAATAATGATTTAACAGAAACAAGAATCAAAACCGAACTGGAGTAGCAACGAACACCAGGGAAGGACATGGCTGTGGTGGCTGAGCTCTCCAGTCCCGGCAGGGCTGGAACAACAAAACAATGGTTAACAAAAGGCGCAGGAAACTCCAGGAAGACGAGAAGACAAAGTACCAACAAAAGATCACTAGGAAGGCTGAGCAAAGTATTGAACAGAAAATGTCTAGGAACACTAGGAACCACAGGATCAAAGTAGCAACAAAAAAGTCACGAGAGCAGAACTAGGAGACTCGGACGAGAAAAACATGGGAACAGAGAGATCAAAAGGTATCAGGATGTAGGTAGCTGTCTAGGTTTACCTTGCTGGGGACAAGACGTTCTGGCGACGAGCAGATCAGGATCTGTGTCTTAAATACCACTGATGAGGACTCATCAGCTGCAGGTAATCAGCTCTGCACACCTGAGCCACCTTAAGTCTTGAAATGAAGTAACAAAACCAAAACACAACTACCAAACTAAAAGCAGAGGGCAGAACCATGACAGTAATGGCTGAAATAAGCAGTTAACATCATGACTCTGGGTTTTTGCCTTCATTTTACAATCCACCAATGACACTTTCCAAGAAAACTGACATGGCAAAACCCAACCAGAAAGAGGTATTTTCTCCTTCTTTACTGTTCCCAACAAACAGAGGAACAAATGGAATAACGTTTGAAACTGTAGTCTGCAAAACTCAATAAGAAGTGTTGTAGTGTTGTGTGGAAATGTATTTCTGTGTCAATGCATCTTCCCCCTCACTGCCAGGACTTCAGAGGGTTGGCATTCTTTCCACTGGATCATCAAGTAATACAACTGGGTGATTACTAAGCCTTTACAACATTGAACCTTTATAACATTGAGACCAGAGTTTCTAGGTTCAGCTCGGAATTGTTTTACCGTGTGCAGATGCATAGCCATGTATATGATATTGTTTTCAACCCTGTGTGTCTTTGTGTGAACAAAGTAACTCATAAACTACTGCACAATTCATTACTACATTTACAGGGGGATTACTATGATCAGAAAATCGAGCTGATTAAATTTTTGGACCTTTAATGCCAATATTGAAAGAATGACAGACTGAGACAAATGTTGCTGCCGATATTCAGGGTCGCACCCTACTGAATGCCACATTTAATTTTTTTTGTTTCTTTTGCTTTGGACAGTACCCATGTTTCTATTGTTTTCTTCGCCAACAGTAATACCATTTTGAAATGCTGGGGGGACTAAAGTTGTCAAAGTTGTCCTAAACCCCTAACCACATTCACTCCACTAAAAAAACAAACAAAAAGCAAACCAGCAAATCCCAAAGGAGTAGCAGAGGAGCCTAACAGATGAATAAATATGCACCGGCAGTCACTTACCTAATCCGAGCCAACCTTGCAGCACACTAAACTTACTTACCTATACTTATCCTTAACAAACAGTTTTATCCCCATGGTAGCATACAGTGTAGTAAAACAAACCATTCACAACTTCTGACTTACACATTACAAATGCATGCTGCTCGCAGTAAGTTTGCTCACATCATCTCATTCACACTTCTTACGAGTCCACTGATAGATCAAATCAATGTCCTACTGACGACGTAACGAAACAGATGAGCCCCCACTTTATCATGACTCGACTCAAAAGCCACAACAAAAACAGGAAACAAACGGGGTTAAACGCAATCAACACAATCATTATAATTATTTTTATTACATAAAAACGGCAACTCAAAACATAATGACAATATAGCGTGTGTAAGTCAGTGGTATCAGCATGTAAACTGATGGATTAACGTTGAAATGTTGGTGGAGGATGTGGTGAGGTGCAAACCTAAACTATTAATCGGGCCAACACCAACCAAACAAACACATAATTCTGGGTGGAAGGAAGCACAGAATGAGTGCACGCTGAAGAGCAGAGAGAGGGAGGACTGGCACCCAGGTCTTATATACCCCTTGCCAGGTGCACCCAGGTGTATAATTGAAAGTCCACCCAGAGAACATGCAATATACACACACTTAAGACAAGACCAAAGGGATAAACACACTAAGAGTAACAGCTGTCCTTTTGAACAGGAGGCTGTCACACCATAAACAGTCAACATGTGGGGTTTGGTTTTGAATTAATTAAGATCCTTAAGAATGCTGCTACTGCACACTGTGCAGTACTTAATGTAAGCAGGGGGTAGAAGCAGGTTAGAAAAGTAATGAGGCATGTGAAATTTCTGGACACGCCATGTTTGCAGGTTTATCTTTGTGTATGTTTCCTTTCTGAAAAGGAAAGCCCATCGGTCAGTAAGTCCATTAGCTTCTCAGTCACTGTGATAGCCAACAACCCAGATGGACAAACTCTGCTCAGGCAGTTTTTTCAAGTGACAACCTTGTTACACCTTAACCTTGGCAACATTACACACACACACACACACACACAAACAAACATGCTCACACAGAGTTGTCTGTAAAACTAACTCCTGTAAAAGATGGTGATGGTGATAATGGCGCCTGCACTGCCGAGACCAAGCAAGAAGTGAAACATCTTCTCCTTCTAAACGCCCTTTGATTCCCCGCTGAGGCGCAACAACACAAGGAGGAGGAGTGATGGGAGAAGATTTGAGGCTCTGCTTAAAATATACTGCTCCAGTCCTCCATGAACTAAATTTGGATGCTGGAAGAGTTGTCTCATATGTAATATAGCAAGTTTAAGGGGCCAACAGTTTCCAACTATGTGATGCTGTTTTTTGGTAACCAGTGGTGCATCCACTAATACTATTGGTAGGTTTATGGTTACACGTACGTACGAGACCAAGACTCTTCAAACAAGCAATAATCTGTGTATAGTTCCTAATATCTGAGGAATATTGCCAATACCATGAGCACTAAGTTTTAATGACACATGAACTGCAATTCATGCTTTTATTTCCTCAGAGTTTGACTATCGCAAAGGTCCTTTAACAGGTATAAATTAGAGGTCAATCAAAATTTGGTAGAGAGAGCTAAAGATACAAAGAAAAGATAATCTATTACTCCATTTACTTATTTTAACATAGGTTGGCTTGCCATTTGTGTAAGCATTGTTGTTTTTTTTTTTATTTACCTATTCCTGTCAAAAAGAATATAGTGCATATAGGAAATACTGATCCTTATCAACCACTGTGAGGCCACTGAGGAAGGAAACTGATGGAATGTAAAGCACTTTCTTACTTACCTAAGTACTGTGCCCAAGCACAATTTTTAGGTGCTTGCACTTCACTTGTGTATTTTAACTTTGCTACATTTGTTTAATAACATTAGATACTGAAATATGCAGATTACATGTACACATTTATTGCCAGAAAATGACTTTTAATATCAAATATGTTTAAAATGTTATTATCAGATACTTTAAGACTTTTACTCAAGTAGTAGTTGTATGAGTGACTTTAATTGTTGTACTGACCAAAGAAATTTTTGAACCAGATGTTGTTTCTTTACTCAAATATGAGTTTGGGGTACTTTTTACGTCACTGTTGTGATTGCTCCTTAGCTGTGGAATAACCTGACTAATCTGTTTTCTGTCTTTAGCTTTAAATCCCTTTTGAAGGTTTTTTTTTCAAAAAATCAAAGCCTTTCATAATTTTGAATTTGTTTTTTGTATTTTTTTTGTATAGATTCTGTCTGTTACTGCTCTGTTTCAATACATTTTATTCTTGTCTTTATTTGATTGTCATTTTTTTTTTTCAAGTCATCCATTACTGCATATTTTAATTTTGACCTTGTTGTAAGGCACTTTGTAATGTTCATTTTGATAAAAGGATGTGGGGTATTGCTATGTCCTTGTATAACAGTTCTTGGTGTTGTGTTGTGTGCTTGTCCAGGAGTTAACAACTCTCCCTTTGCCGTTTTGCTTGTGATTTTTCCAGAACAGATTCCCCAGAGATGGCTAGCTTGCCATTTGGTGACCACAAAATTGAATCCATGTTTGTTGCAGATTAAGTTGTTTAGCTTTATCAGACAATGATCTCCTCTGTGCACCAGAATGGTTTGATGTCATGTTGGAAGTGGGGTCAATTAAAAATTAGGATGATTAAATCTAACCCCAGGGTGCTCCCACAGGCGCTTGGGTTAGTCGTGAAACAAGACAGTTGAGTTGGTTTGGTGATGTCTTTGGGACAGCTTCTAAAACACTTTCCTTTATGGGTTAATTACGTTTGGTCTCTTACTCCTCAAACCCCCAAAAAATGTTGACGGTAGGGGTGGAAATAAGCAAACTGGAAATTCCTACGTCGGCTTGAAAGCTGGGCAGTCTTCATCATGGTCAAGCTCGGCATTGCACACACAATGACGAATAGTATCGTAACTTCTCTGGAATATCCAGTCGACATGGTTGCGGAGGATGTTGTGGTTATTCAGAAGAGTTGGGTTCTACGACAATTGAAAGGTCAAAGGTCAGCCATTGCCAGTGACGGACGAATCAGTCACAAACAGCAAAAATAGAGAAAGAAAAGATAATTTTGATTTAAACATCAAATCCTATTTCTGCTTTATTTTTCTCTATTGCTCACTGCTGCTTTAACCAGCTGTTCCCACAGGGGAACAATAAAGTTGATCTAAATAGTTCACACACTGAGTCCAGTGTTTGAACGGTTGACTTACCCTTTTACTTCCAGGCCATCCTCTGATATTCTTGAAAATATTCACAGAGTGTTTCCACGTTATGGAGTCCGACATTATTAATATTTCAAAGTGCTTTTTTTTTTTGTTCTACACAGATGGTTTCTCACGTCACGGATTAAAGAAGCTTTTTGTTGTTGCTCTTACTACCCTTAAACATTGCTTTTAATCCACTGAAGAGCATGCCAAGCACCGTCATGCTGTCTTAAATTCTTTACGAACCATTCTTATATCCTTCCTTGTTTTTCCTCAGATCATCACCTCATTTCTCCTCTGGCTCTTCTTTGACAGCTAAGGACATGGTTCAGACAAGCACACACACACACACACACACTTCTGCTGAACTGTCCCTTGATATGGAGAGGGATCTTAAGTGTGTGTGTAAGCTCATCCTGCCTTTAGCTGATGCCATGCACACACACACACACACACACACATGCACAGACCCACAAACACACTCACAGGTATGTGCAAAGTGTGATAAGGTGGAAATTCAACATTGCACTGCATCTTCACTGACATGCAAGAATATTAATGTGCAAACAGGCAGACGCTGTCACATACACATAAATGGCCAAAAACAACTCTGTAGCACACATGCACACACACAAAAGTAGACAAGCAATGGAACAGAATGCTAATGTTAAGAGGTATAGCTGTCAACGTGACACGCAACACACAACTGAGCATCCAGAGGTGGCCCACACACTAGTCGTGGAAGGTGACTGAGCAAATAATATTCTCTCATTAATTCTCTCTGATGCACGCACTCATTTCAAATGCATCACACACACCACACATGAATGTCAAGTACAGCAAACTTTTACACGCAGATCAGGTGCAAACATGCCTGATTTCTAAAGCCTTCACACACACACACACACACACACACACACACACACACACACATGCTCATCCGAAATAGACCATGGCCTCTGCACCTCTGCAGGACGATGGTTACCCCTTACACACACACACGCACACACACACACTCAAAACACTCCCCCTCCAGCGACTGTTTCCATGACAACATCCAATCATCAAGCTTGCACAGAGAAACAGCCAGTCACCGTTTAGAGAAGAATAATTCCAATGGAGGAAGAGGGGATAGGAAGCATGGAAGGGAGGGAGGACAGGATGGAGGAGAGAGGACAGGTCCTCCGTGTGATGTATGGATGATACAAATTAGAAAAATGAAACAAGGCAAGAAGAGGCAAAGAAATGAGAAGATATAACAAAATATGAGAAGGAAAAGGGGAATTGTGAGGCTTATGGGGGGATAATGAGGAAAATCAGGAGGGATGGGGAATAAATGATGAAGAGGTAGAGAAAAGGGGGAGAAAGGAAAAAGTAAGTAGAAAAGGTTAAGGGAAAGAAACAAGTAAGAAGGCAAAAATGGGTAAGAGTAAAAATTAAGCAAATTTTAACAGAGGGAAAGAAAGTGCGTGATAAGAGAGGGCGTAGAAACAAATGAGTTAAGAAGAGAACGAGGGAGGATGAAAAGGAATAATATTAAAAAGACTGAAAGTAAAGCAAGCCTACATGTAAAGGAGAGGAGTTAAACAAAATCAGAAAGTTGGAATAGAGGGAGGAAGAAGGATGAGAGAGCAAAGAAGAGGAAAGGAAGGAGAAAAGAGACTTTGGGGTTTTAGACCTAGGTAAAGAATGGACAAGTCAAAAAATTGGGTCGTAGGGTCGTAGTGGAGGAAATGTTCTATATTGTGGTACTGTGTATTAGCATCAAAGTAAGGAACACAAATAAATGTATACAATATGCAGAAACATGACCTGTATTATTCTGTGTGTGTGTGTGTGTGTGTGTGTATTATTCATGCATCACTGTGATGTTTTAGCAGCTGAATTTGGAGCTGATTTCACTCATGTTCCAGTTTAAGACATCCTAATCTACATCATTTGTTTTCAATTCAATTTAGTTACAATGAGTTGAACAGGAGTGAGACTGAGAAGTTAAATTTCTCTCACTATTAGATTCATTCGGCTTCTGTCAATGTGTACAAGAATCAACACACCCTTAATCACACCCTTGATCTTGTTCTGACATATGGCATTGAAATTGAGCATTTAAATGTCTCTGCGCAAAATCTGCTTTTATCAGATCATTATCTTCTAACATTTGAATTTCTGCTCATCAACTATAAACCAAGAGTCACTAGTTATTATAGCAGATGCATATCTGAGGACACTGTTGAAAATTTTAAAGAAATTATTCCCTCTGCATTAATTTCAGTGCCATATCCCAAAATAACAGAGGAGTCATATCTTAAATTTAGCCCCTCCTAGCTTGATCACCTTACAAAACCAGTAAAGAGACTAGCTCCGTGGTATAATCTTAACACTCGCAAGTTAAAACAGAAAACTCATAAACTTGAAAAGAAATGGCGTTCCACTAAACTGGAAGAGCCACACATGGCCTGGCAGGATAGCCTTAAAGTATACAGGAAGGCCCTTCGCCGAGCAAGAAAAGACTACTATTCAGCGTTGATAGAAGAAAACAAGAATAAGCCCAGGATCCTTTTCAGCACTGTAGCCAGGCTGACTGAGAGCCATCATTCTATTGAACCATGCATTCCTAGAGCCCTCACCTGTAATGATTTTATGAACTTCTTCAATAATAAAATTAGACTTATCAGAGAAAATATCCTACACTCCACAGATTCCAGTTCAGCAACAGGAATTATAGAGGCTGTTATTAGTCCTGATGTGTGTTTGGAAAGCTTCCATCCAATTGACCTTAAGGAACTAACGACAACATTATCTTCATCTAAATCATCAACCTGTATACTAGACCCCATACCTACTAGGTTGCTCAAAGAGGTTTTACCCCTAATTAGAAATCCACTACTAAACATTATCAATCTATCCCTTGTAACAGGTTATGTGCCCCAGTCATTTAAAGTAGCTGTAATTAAACCGCTCCTAAAAAAACCTACCCTAGACCCAGAAGTTTTAGCCAACTATAGACCAATATCCAACCTCCCCTTTCTTTCAAAGATTCTAGAGAAAGCAGTAGCGAAACAACTATGTGGCTTTCTTCAGTATAATAGTCTATTTGAAGAGTTTCAGTCAGGTTTTAGAAAGCATCACAGCACAGAAACGGCATTGGTAAAAGTTACAAATGACCTCCTCACTGCATCTGATGCGGGACTTATCTCTATACTAGTCTTATTAGATCTTAGTGCAGCTTTTGACACTATCGATCATCACATCTTACTACAGAGGATGGAACACCAAATTGGCATTAAAGGATCTGCTCTAAGATGGTTTAAGTCCTACCTATCTGATAGATATAATTTTGTTCATGTTAATGATGAATCATCAAGATATGACAAGGTTAGTCATGGAGTCCCACAAGGTTCTGTGCTTGGACCATTACTATTTACTCTATATATGCTTCCTGTAGGTAAAATTATTAGAAAGCACTCCATACATTTTCACTGTTATGCAGATGACACACAACTATACTTATCAATGAAGCCAGATGAAACCCATCAGTTAGCTAATCTACAGTCATGTCTTAAGGACATTAAAAACTGGATGTTTCATAACTTTTTAATGTTAAACTCTGACAAAACTGAAGTCATTGTGCTGGGCCCCAAACACATTAGAGACTCATTATCCAGCAACATAGTTAATCTGGATGGCATTGCCTTGGCCTCCAGCACCACTGTCAGAAACCTGGGTGTTATCTTTGACCAGGAGCTGTCTTTTAAATCACATGTTAAACAGATTTCAAGGACCGCCTTCTTTCACCTCCGTAACATTGCTAAAATCCGGCACATCCTGTCTCAACAAGATGCAGAAAAACTAGTTCATGCGTTTGTTACTTCCAGGCTGGACTACTGTAATTCTTTATTTTCAGGTTGCCCTAACAAAATTTTAAAAACTCTTCAGTTAATCCAAAATGCAGCAGCGCGTGTACTGACTAGAACTAATATCAGAGACCATATTTCCCCCATACTGGCTTCTCTGCACTGGCTCCCCGGTTAATTTAGAATAGAATTTAAAATCCTTGTTCTCACCTACAAAGCTATTCATGGTCAGTCACCATCTTATCTTGAACAGCTCATAGTACCCTATCGCCCATCCAGAACCTTACGCTCCCAGGATGCAGGGTTATTGGTGATCCCAAGAATTTCCAAAAGTAGAATGGGAGGCAGAGCTTTCAGCTATCAAGCTCCTCTCCTGTGGAACTATCTTCCAGTCTTGGTACGGGAGGCAGACACACTCTCTGATTTTAAGAGTAGGCTTAAAACCTTCCTTTTTGATAAAGCTTATAGTTAAGGCTGGCCTATCTAGCCCTTAGTTATGCTGCTATAGGCTTAGGTTGGTGGGGGAACACTCCATGATTCACTGAGCTTTCTTCTCTCCCCCCTCTGACTCCGACTCCTTCTCTGCTCCTGTAAATGTCCATATCCTTACACTAACTTTACTTCTTCCCCGGAGTCGTTGTGCTTTACCATCCTGCAGGTTTTTCTAGGTCGCGGTGGGAGGTGCTGCTGTGGTCCTGCCTGATGCCCCCTGGCCACATTAGGAAAGGAGATCCTGTGACTTGGATCCTGTGACTTGGATCCTAGGCTGGATTTCCAAGTGCAAATCGGGACCCACAGATCACAATGGCTTCTGGATCAATAGACTACACCTGCTTCTGGACCACTACACCTCACATATCCCTGGATTTATAGATTCTACATACTCTTGGACTCAGCAACACCCAGATCTTCCTACATGGAGTACAATGACTCCTGGACCAACAGAGTCCACCTGCGTCTGGATCACTAGACTTTCCATACATCCGGACTCATAGAATCCACAGACTCTGGGACTCATGGATGTTTTATGCATTCTAAGTGAACTGTTGTTATCATGTTTTTGTGTTCTGTACAAGTGACATTTATTGCACGTCTGTCCGTCCTAGATAGAAGGATCCCTCCTCTGTGGATCTTCCTGAGGTTTCTTATTTTCCCTGTTTAGGGTTTTTTTAAGTTTTTCCTCACCCGGTTCGAGGGTCTAAGGGCAGAGGATGTCACATCTGTACAGTTTGTCAAAACCCAGTGAGATAATGTGTAAATTGTGATTTCGGGCTATACAAATACAATTTGATTTGATTTAAAATAGGGATGTGACAGTCCATTAAATCTGATCCATTTTCACCCAAATAAGGGAAATTTGTGCTTTTTCGAGTAATCCCAAAAAAAAGCAGGGGCTTTCTTTGTGGAAGCTGGCTTGACAAATCCTGAAGCCCATACGTTATGATTATCACAAACTACATTATAATTTAGAGCTCTTAAGCTTTCATCTTGGTAAAGCCGATGTAAATATGACACTGTACTAGGATGAAGAAGATGGAAACTCACTTTAGTCTTGATCCAAATCAAATTGAATTGATTTTTATTGATTGAATGTTATCCGTGGTAAATAGCACTTGAGTACCTAATTTATACAATCAGTGTAGTAAAACTGACTGGGTTGTCCATCAGAAACATAACAGCATCCAGAGTGGTCTTTAGCTGCTGAGCCTTCTTCATTATTTTAGTCTGTGGATGATACCTGATAAAAGTGTTGATATAATCTGAAGAAAACAGGGAAAAAGATTTCCTGCATCACTAAGTGAATGCAAACTGTTTCACCATATCAAATACCACAATAAAATGTGTAGCACATATTTTAAGATCCTGTAATACACCTCTTGGTTCGGTGGCATTACTATACATAATGTGCTTTCATATACGGCTCAGCAAGTTTGTATATACTGTAACCTTTTTCCTCAGCAAAGAATCTATATTTCACATAGTAAAATAATTAGTGAAAGGGCAGCACTGGTGATTGGGAAACTCATAACTTACATTTTCCCGGACCAGTTTATGGGTTCAGTACCAGTTACTATGATAAACTAACCAGGGTTTAAGGAGGGGCTTCCTGAAAATGAAAACTGTGACTTTAGACTTAACATTCATTGCTAACTTAATCCTGTTTCATAATACAATCCCAGGTGTTTTTGGAACATTCCACAACTTTCCCAGTCTTTTGTTGCCTGTGTGCCCAACTTGTTTGATATATGCTGCAGCCCTCAAATTCGGAATACGTATATATTTACACAAATCAGTGAAGTTGAAGAGGTAAAACCTTAAATTTATAGTTTTGTGCTGCCTTCAACTGAGTATCTGTCAAACAATTCATTAAATTGTCTTTCATTTGTTTAACCATCTTCCAAAGTTTTCATGGAACAAGGTTGTATACCTGCAGTGCATTAGTGAAGGACATTTCTCAAAATACCCTCACTTACTAAAGCAAATCCATAAAGAAATGCTTGCTTTCAAAACACAAATGGACTCTTGGACCAGCATGACAAAGGCCAGAGGGCACTATTGGGACTATTCTTCCAATCTGCTGGATGGAGATATTTATCCTTTATCAAAATTATTTTTAATGCATTACAAGAAAGGGCGCTTCAAGGATGAGGACTGACAGGTTGGTTTAATAAATGAATGTCTGGTGAACTTCTCCCCTGAGAGAGCAGAACACTCCCACTTTCAGGAGCTTTAGCATCCGAGAAGCAAGCAGGGCCAGTAGGCAGCCTTCTGCTTTTCTATGACCTTTTCCTCTCTCTTACTTTTTGACATTATACCAGTCTGATCCGTCTTGTGTTTGTCATTCTGTCTTGTCCTTCACCATATTTCTAACATTTGATACGTATCAGATTTCCAAACAAACAAACAACCATCTCTTCATCCGATCTATTAGAGGGAGATGACTGTGTGTATTTTGTGCTTGTGTGATGTTGGTGCTTGCCACTGGGCACAGATGTAAATATGTCAACAGTGTAAAAAGTAATTCACACTGATGCACTGTGTGTGGACCTGTACCTTATAAATCCTGCAGGTGGATTCAACCAGTGTCATTTTACGTATTCATGTGTATGCTTGAGTGTGCATGAATTATATATCATAATGTATCAATTACGTATGACACACCCGTTCAAAAAGAGTATAGACAATACACACAGGGGAATA
>KV751371.1:574212-643189 GCA_001698575.1 Mola mola | reverse complement strand
AGCAAGGAGAAAGTCTGATCTAATTGAAAGGAAACTTGACATTTGTTTTTACCCCTATGTAGTCTCTTTCCAGTCTCCCTGTGTTTGTTGTACTTAGTTTCTATATACTGTATTTTCACCCAAATCAAAAGTTATAAAAGTTATACTATTGAGGTGTATACTATGTACTGTAGAGGCCTGGGAGCCTAAGGGTTCTACACAGTGCCCTATCTCTTCTTAAGACTGAGTTCATCTGGACACAGATCTCGACTGTTATTCCTGGCATCTGCTACAGCCACTCTCCCAATTTGGAAGTAACAGCGCTGGGTTCTAGTATTTTTGTTTATTTAATTTATTCCATCTATTCTAGCTCCTCCTCCAGCCCTTTGTATTTTTCCCTTTCAGTTTTCCATGGCCTTTCTTGGGTTAGGAGTTAGGGTTATGAGTTAGGGTTATGTTGCTATCACTTGGGATTGGCATATCTATCGCCCTATCACCCACCCTATTTGCCTGTTGACCTCCACAATGTCTGGTTGATTAGCCACTGCCATCTGATTAGTGTGGATCTGGAAGTGCCAAAGGATTTTACCTAGGTCTTTCCCAACCACCTTTGGAGATTTCATCCATTTCGATCCTGGATTTTCTGAATTTCTCCCAAGGGGGATCAATAAAGTTAGAGTTTGATCATCTTGATCTTGCTCTTGACCATCCCAAACTTAGCACAAATGATCCCGTCTCATGATTGGGTTACTGGTACCTTAAGCATTCACTTAGCATCACATAGTTAGCAAGTTGGTCCATTTTCCTGATGTATTCATGGATCTTTATTGTTTTATCTTGGACATATACCAATGGCTCATTGATAGGGCATGGGTGTTGATGGCTCACATCTTGTTCTGACCATTTAGCTGACTTTTCAGGACCTGATGTACTCTGTGTAGGTATTAAGCTACGGGTGATTTTGTTGCAGCTGATGATGATTAGATTGATGATTTCCATTTGCCTGTGGGATCCCAGGTTACTGGCATTGGTTATGTTGTCTTCTGCCATTCCACCCCTTAAGTTATAGTCATCTTACCTTGGATATCATCCGGCCACACTTTTCTAGTCCGATGTCGGTTGGTGGTGTGGATCAGTTACGACTGAGATCGGTGTGGTTTGCTCTCAGACCTGCCAAACACTGGTTTGGTGGTGAACATCCTGCTTATTTTCCAGCCTTCTACTTTTTTAGTCTTCAGGCAGGTAGCCAGGGCTCAGTAATTGTCTGTTGAAAAATGAAGGTTTGAAAATGCACATTCAGAGTATATTTAGTCATTTTTGATGGAAGAGTTGTTAAATCGGAAGCACAGTACACAAAAAGCATGGTAGTCACAAAGCAGAGGGAGAATAGAAGAAAATGTTTTCGTTTCGTAATCTCTAAAATGAATTTCTCCTTGTCAACAAACCCCCTAGAAGTTAATCAGAAACAGAAAAAAAGTGAGCTCAAATAAATTGGATGAAATTTTTGAAATGAAAGCAGAAAGCACATTAGTAAATCTGGGGGGGAAAAAAGGATTCAGCAGAACAAAAAAATGTTGGTTTATTGATGAAAGCAGAAAGCACATTAGTAAATCTGGGGGGGAAAAAAAAAGATTGAACAGAACAAAAAAATGTTGGTTTATTACTTGAATTAGAGGTATTGAAATGGAGACCTTTCCTGCTAATAGGAATAAAGGCCTTTAATTGTTAAACTATGTAATGACCCTTTATTGATTTACACACACAGTTCAGTATATTTTCTCAGTAATGACAAGAAAAAGTTTGTTCACTTCGCAAAATAAATTCTACATCCAATTATAGATCAGCATCACTCTTGAAAAGTAGGCACTTAAATATTTTCAGCTTTCAGATGTAACATGCCCTTTTCACAGTAGCCATCTAGGCAAAAAAATAGAATACAATAGAATGCCTTTAATGTTGTTGCATACAGTTGTACAACATTATTTTTTTCTCCAATGCCTAAGAACCAGATGTTCACAAGCACACCTGCACATACACTTGTCCATGGTATATAACAGTAAATAAAATACACATAGTATATGAGAATAGATATAATACAAAGACATGAGAAACAAGGTATTATTTCACATGAAAAATGGAATATATTTTTTGCATATTTTGTTCCACAAGGTTTTGCATGTTATAAAATTGCGGGGTGTTATAAAGATGCTGAGGAACTCAGCATCATCTTTCATATGAGTGAAATGTTTTGTAGAGTTCAGTGATAACTCTTGGGGAGAAGCTGTTTTTGTAGTGCCTTCCAGAATGCAACAGAGAGAAGAGGTGACGCAGGGCTGTGTGCTGCAGTTTTTGTGACGTACAGAGTCTGGACCCACAAGCGGACACAGGAAACTCAGGGGTTAAAGTACAAAATAAAGATTTAACAGAAACAAGAATCAAAACCGAACTGAGTAGCAACGAACACCAGGGAAGGACACGGCTGTGGTGGCTGAGCTCTCCAGTCCCGGCAGGGCTGGAACAACAACACAATGGTTAACAAAAGGCGCAGGAAACTCCAGGAAGACGCGAAGACAAAGTACAAACAAAAGATCGCTAGGAAGGCTGAGCAAAGTATTGAACAGAAAATGTCTAGGAACACTAGGAACCACAGGATCAAAGTAGCAACAAAAAAGTCACGAGAGCAGAACTAGGAGACTCGGACGAGAAAAACATGGAAACAGAGAGTTCAAAAGTATCAGGATGTAGGGAGCTGTCGAGGTTTACCTTACTGGGAACAAGACGTTCTGGCGACGAGCAGATCAGGATCTGAGTCTTATATACAGCCACTGATGAGGAATCAACAGCTGCAGGTAGTCAGCTCTGCACACCTGAACCGCCTTAAGTCTTGAAATGAAGTAACAAAACCGAAACACAACTACCAAACTAAAAGCAGAGGGCAGAACCATGACAGTTTTTTTTTTATTGTGGCTTATGCTCAATATTTTTCCCAGGAAGAATTTAAAATCTTAACATCAGTATGAGGACTTCAAAGACATTATGGCAAAATCTAACACCGTGATGGCCAGGGAGTATTGTGGCAACAGTACAGTGCAGATACAATTTAGTCAAGTTGAATTGGGGAAAGGGATGACATTAAAGACAAAAATTAAGAACTATAGATTATAGTGGTATATGTGTTAACAATTTGGGTGATTCATTTGTACTCATTGGCTTTTTCTTTCTTGGATCAATTTTTTCAATTTCTACTTTTTTTTTCTTTCAACAACGTCACATCTGCAGTTCTTCCCCCTAACTGCTTAACTCATTTTGAAAACATAGAAAACCTATCCTATTCCAGAGTCTGAATGAGCGTGAAGCAGAACTTATATGATGTGAATTACAGTGATTGTGGTCACACTGTGGGAATTAAGCAGTCATGGTATCCAAACCAGCATGCATCATCATCATTACTGTAATATAAAGCATCAGCAGATAAACTGGATTAACAAACTATCTTTTGTTTCCACAGCTGTAGGCTGTTAACCCAATCAAATATTATAAGTGGTAGATGTGTTTCTTTTCCTAAATCTTCAATTGGGTGGGCAAGGACACACTTTTGAGTGGGGTGAGTCTCTGGCAATAGGTGTTGCTTCTGAGTCAAAGTCCTTAGCTTATCTAGTGACAAAGAAAAACACAATACAGACATTTTCAGTGGTTTAACCTCTTTGGATGTGAGTTACTTACTCTTAAAAACTATGAAATACACATCTGTAATATACATTATAAAGGGAACCGTTACATAACTGTGATAATAAACACTGCAAAACCCAGGATTTTACATATATGTCCCTAACACATTATAGATAAAATCAGTAATTGACTATGTGCTTTACAACAGAACAGAGCTTATTATGGTATTATTACAGTATGCTATATGAAAATGAAATCAGGAAAGCTTAACCTCCTTCCTTCCCTAAAATACTGGAGGCGGTTTTCTTTGCAGTATCTTAGTGCAGTATTGAAATTACAATGTTTGCCTTCTCCAGTTTCCATCAACATATGCTGCTTGCTTGGTCCCTCAGTCCCTCATTTATAAGCACAATTATCAAAATAAATTCAGATTTGATGAGCTATGGCACACTGAGGCTATTTCATGATGTTTCATGATGTATTTCGCTTTGCTGCTCAGAGTTTGCTCTACATGCTGCAGACATGCTATGCTCCTGAGGTCATTACACCACTGAAATTAGCAAACAGCACCAGGAATTTCTTTTCAAGAAGATTGCAACACTAATCTCGGAGTGTTTAGTAGGAAGCACCTGGAATTCTTATCTTGTTTGAAGACGTTTTACCTCTCATCTGAAAGGCTTCTTCAGTTCTGAGGGTCAGTGCGGGAAACCGAGGTATTTAACCCAGACTGGATGGAAGCAATCACCAAAAATGAGGACGTGGTGAAAACACCCAGCCTGGGGGGGGCGATCATCTGGCTAGGCATCATGTGAGTCGTTAAGGTCACATGAGCCCAGGTGTGAATCACACAAGAGTGTTTGCCCGTTACCCCTGGTTTCATGTGACACCTTGGGATCACATGGCCCCAGGTGTGTCTGAGGGTTAAACCGCCTGGGGAGGGCTCCCAAGACAGCATTGTAGGTTGCAGACAAATGGTGTCTTAGTCCACCACCCCTGTTTAGAGAGGATTTCTCCAAGTGGACATAGATGGCTTCTTTTACTCCTCTTTCAAACCATCTGTCTTCTCTGTCCAGAACGTGGACATTGGAGTCCTCAAAGGAGTGACCTTTCTCCTTAAGATGCAGATGTAGAGCTGAGTCCTGTCCCAATGAGATGGCTCTCCTGTGTTGTGCCATGCATCTGTGGAGGGGCTGTTTGGTTTCCCCCTATATAAAGCTCAGAGCACTCCTCTGTGCATTGAACGCCATACACAACATTACTGAGCTTATGCCTGGGTGTTTTATCCTTGGAGTGGACCAGTCTCTGTCTTAAGGTCTGGCCCGGTTTGAAGTTAACTCAAATTTTGTGTCTTTGGAAGATTCTTCCGAATTTTTCCGATAGACCTGCCACATATGGGATGACCGCGTTCTTCCATCTTTCACGTTCTGCCTCGGGTGGTTCTTTGTGAGGCCTTTTGGACGATTTGACAAAGGTCCACTTCGGGTAGCCACATGTCTGGAGCGCTGTCTTGATGTGATGCGCTGTCTTGAGGGATCCTTCTATGCCCGGTCTTGTAGTGTCTGGATTACCCCCAGTTTGTGTTCCAGTGGGTGGTGGGAGTCAAACAAGAGGTATTGGTTTGTGTGTGTGGGCTTTCTGTAGACCTCGATGCTGAGGTTACCATCCTTACCAAGAGACATTGCATAATCCAGGAAGGGCAAACTGTTATCCTTGGTATCCTCCCTGGTGAACTTGATGTTCTTGTCCACTGCATTTATGTGTCGAGTGAAAGCCTCTAATTCTTGAGTTTTGATTTTGACCCATGTGTCATCCACATATCTGAACCGGTGGCTGGGAGTCGTTCCTGTGAAGGAGTTCAGAGCCCTCTCCTCCACCTCCTCCATGTAAAGGCAAAGGTGCAGAAGGTCGCAAATTTGGTCAGGGTTGAAGTTAGTTCTGGTGTGTAGAGAGCTGTCTTGTTGTAGACGTTTTCTAACAGTCTCTACTGCCTCACTGGTGGGTATGCACGTGAAAAGAGAAGTGACATCAAAGGAGACCATGGTTTCATCCGGTGGCAGAGTGAGGTTCTGTATCTTCTTTGTGAAATCTATGGAGTTTTGAATGTGGTGTGGTCTGTTCCCCACCAGAGTGGACAAGATACAGGGAAGTGTTTGGTGATGTTGTAGGTCACCGAGTTGATGCTGCTGACAATGGGTCTGAGTGGCGCTCCATCCCTTGTGGATCTTGGGGAGACCATAGATGCATGGAATGGCCTCTCCATGGTACAGACGGTAGGGTGGTCAATGATGTGGTCTTTTTCCAGTTTCTGTAGGTAGTCTATCACTTTCTTCTTGTAGATGCTGGGGGACCCCCCTTTTTAAGACCTCATAAGTCTCAAGGTTGCTGAGCAGTGAGGTTATCTTGGTGTGGTAATCTGATGTGTTGAGGATGACGGTGCATCTCCCTTTGTCAGCTGGAAGGATGGTGATGCTTGGATCCTTGCTCAGTGCGGAAATCGCCCTCCTTTCTTCGATGGTGATATTGGAGGGAGGTATTTTTGCACTGACGAGGGTGGCTGACACTTTCAGTCAGATCTGTTCGGCTTCAGAGGAAGTCAGCTTGTTGGTCTTAATCGCTGACTCTGTAGCTGTGATGAGATCCACTTTTGGTAGTTGTCGTGGAGAGCTAGCAAAATTCAGGCCTTTTGCCAGCACATCTGTTTCCAGCTTTGTGAGGGACCTGTGAGATAGGTTCTTCACCCATTTGTCCTGGACGTCTGTTGATGTGGCCTCATTGTGTTTGGCTCCTAGGTGCGTTGGTCTGGTCTTTGTTTTGTAGGCATTGTTCAGCAAGATGACCTGGATGACTGAGAACCTTCACGGACATATTGCAATACTATAAATAATGAACAAATAAAGGCTGAATGTAGGATACATGTGATTGCTGGTCTCTCAATGATTTGATGTCCTCCCAATCCAGGATACAGCAGACTAAATCCCAATGATAGAGGAACGCTGCTGTTTCTTGTGACGCTGATTGATTCTTTGGGAAGACGACTTCAGGTACGTTTAGATTTGTAGGTTTTCCTAGTGTTCTCATTGAAGGAGATTGTAGGTCTGTTAACCAACCTTGTAATTGAAGAGCACATCCTGTCAGAATCAAACAGATCTAACACACACTCACACACACACACACACACAAACGCACACACACGCACACACACGCACACACACACACACACACACACACACACACACACACACACACACACACACACACACACACACACACAGAATCTCTTAAAACTACTCATACAGCAGGAAACAACAGCCAATGGTGCTTATTCATGGTGGCTCTGCAGCACAGTGCTGCCACCCTCAGCTTTCCTCCTGCCATTGCATGGATACTCCAATATACATAATAAACACTGCACCACTAATTCCTTTTAATTTCACATTACAGTACAATTAATTGTACTTATAAACACTTTGTATGATATTAAGATATACATTTGCGAACAACACTAGTAAAAACTGAGCAAGGGAAAATTCTTGATTAAATTCTCCACATATTGCAATAGTATTTTCTGAAAACAAGTGGAAAGGAATGTGCCAGTGCATTAATTGAGCAAATCCTTAATTTTCATTTTTTGAATTCTTGCGACAACTTTCTTTATTTCTTTTTACTACAATGACAGATCTTGAAAAATTTGTTTTAATTTTTTTGTAAAAGTTTTTAATTAAAATGAAAGTAATAAGTTAGAGCTTCAGAGTAAAAATAGAAGGCTGCAACTTTCTCCACAGCTTACTTTGTTGCATAGTTAGGAATAAAATATTTCATTATCTTCCAGTTCACTTTAAATAAAGCATGGTTATTCCAGCATCCATGCAGCAGAAGTTTAAAATGTAAAACCTTTTTAAATCTTTGAAAGTCATTTGTCGGCCTGCTTTTGCCTCAAGGTTTTATCTGACTTTGAGATCAAAGTGAAATAATATATTCCCGGAGTTCCTCAAACTTTAAAAATACAATGAATATTTTACAGTGTATCTGATGCAGTAATGTTTATATCAATTTTAGTAAATGTAGATCCTTAAAATAATTGTATCGAGGTCTTTTAAAATGTGTGAGGCACAAGGCTTCGTAGTAATCCAAGATCTTTTTTAGTCAGTGTCTGATTTACTGTATTAACTGCAGATTGTTACCTTCATCTCAAAGAAATATTTTACAAGACATACAAGACTGTACCAATATTGCATCCTGGACATGACTTCCATGTATATAAATTATCAGTGAGGGTCTTAAAAGGCAACTGTCAGACTTAATCCGAATCTCAGAGTGATCCAATATGGATGTTAGGCAGTAACATTCTATAACTTGATGGATAAATAAAAGCATCTAGTGTGATCCAGTGTGGACTCTCTGCAGTTAGTCCAAGCTCAAAAGAAAGGCAAAAGCGTATGCAAACAGACAGTTCTGCATCCAAGCGAGAGGCAGCGCAAAGAATTAATAAGAAAAGGATGAGACAGCTTTTTGCCATTCTGTCCATGCAGAGGCTCGCTGCTTTTCAGTGTGTTACTGTACCAACTGTAAGAGCCAGAACTTAGGTTATGAGTGTTTTGCAAGTGATATTTCATGTTTTATTTTGAGAAATAAATAGATACATGAGAATTGGGTTTTTGGGGTTAATTTTTCCATCCAAATCAAAAATAATTAAAGGTATGTTTAACAACAGTTTTGCTTCAAAATGTGTATAAGATTAATTAATAAAGAGTTAATAGTGGGGTTTCTAATTTTTTATGACAGTGAAAGTTGAAATTCAGGGCTTGCTCAAATACGCTGTTGCTGATGGTGAATCCCAGACATGATATGTCAGATACAGAAAAGGCACTATTTTCCTGACATTCCCAATGTTTGTGAAAGATAAACAAGTTTGTGTAGATTTATTCTTCAGTACACTAACTTTATACCAGAGTATGATATATGAAGAGAACATGTCTTGTGCAGAGATCAAAAGTTAAAATATCCATTCTCCAGCAAAAATAATGTTTAAAAGTATGTTTTTTTTAATACGTGCCATAGCTGAGCATTTCCAGGTAGGAAATGCATTGAAACAATGACGTCTGGGAAACATGCACATGTAACGTACCTAATGAAGAAAAACTGTGTCAGCGTCCCGTGTGGGGCTATACTGTAGATATAGAAATGTAGATAGCCCTTTCCCAGTTTGAGAGGCGTCTACATAGGCACCATATTGGGGAGGTCAACACTAACAGTACAGACAAAAGGGTTATTAAGGGAATTTACGGAAATAACACAGGTATATGCAGCATTTGTCTCTACAAACAAGTCAAAATAGGCGACACGGAATACTTCTAACAAACAAGTTGCACTGATCTTTTATTTCTATTGTATTTTACATTCACCAAATGAACCACTAACATGTTCACTTTCTGATGTCATGTCACGTAAATTGATTTAGAATTAAGTGACATTTTGTAATGTCACTTAATTTGCTCAATATACATGTATCTGTTTACTAGCAGATCTTGACCTCCCTGATGTTGTATCCCCACAGACGCATCATGATGAGCACAGAGCAGTGTCCATGAGGCATCTACAATTCATCAAGGTGTGGGGCTAAGAAACGAGGTTTATTAGAGGAGGATGTATAGCTCTGCAGCCATACTTCTAGTTTCTTTTTCAGTATTTTTGAATGGTACAGGCATGCTCTATTTTTGGCCAAAAAGTTGCAAATGAAAAAGTGGTGAGCCTCCATGTACAGTGGGGCAAAAAAGTATTTAGTCAGCCACTGATTGTGCAAGTTCTCCTACTTAGAAAGATGAGAGAGGTCTGTAATTTTCATCATAGGTACACTTCAACTATGAGAGACAAAATGAGAAAAAAAAAATCCAGGAAATCACATTGTGGGATTTTTAAAGAATTTATTTGTAAATTATGGTGGAAAATAAGTATTTGGTCAATAACAAAAGTTCAACTCAATACTTTGTAACATAACCTCTGTTGGCAATGACAGAGGTCAAACGTTTCCTGTAAGTCTTCACCAGGTTTGCACACACGCCACTCCCGGACCTTGAAATGCTTTTTACGGAGCCACTCCTTCGTTGCCCGAGCGGTGTGTTTGGGATCATTGTCATGCTGGAAGACCCAGCCACGTTGCATCTTCAATGCTTTCACTGATGGAAGGAGGTTTTGGCTTAAAATCTCACGATACATGGCCCCGTTCATTCTTCCCTTAACACGGATCAGTCGTCCTGTCCCCTTTGCAGAAAAACAGCCCCAAAGCATGATGTTTCCACCCCCATGCTTCACAGTAGGTATGGTGTTCTTGGGATGCAACTCAGCATTCTTCTTCCTCCAAACACGACGAGTTGAGTTTTTACCAAAAAGTTCTATTTTGGTTTCATCTGACCACATGATATTCTCCCAATCCTCTTCTGGATCATCCATATGCTCTCTGGCAAACTTCAGACGGGCCTGGACATGTACTGGCTTAAGCAGGGGGACACGCCTGGCACTGCAGGATTTGAGTCCCTGTCGGCGTAGTGTGTTACTGATGGTAGCCTTTGTTACTTTGGTCCCAGCTCTCTGCAGGTCATTCATCAGGTCCCTCCGTGTAGTTCTGGGATTTTTGCTCACCATTCTCATGATCATTTTGACCCCACGGGATGAGATCTTGCGTGGAGCCCCAGATCGAGGGAGATTATCAATGGTCTTGTATGTCTTCCATTTTCTTACAACTGCTCCCACAGTTGATTTATTCACACCAACCTGCTTGCCTATTGTAGATTCACTCTTCCCAGCCTGGTGCAGGTCTACAATTTTCTTCCTGGTGTCCTTCGACAGCTCTTTGGTCCTGGCCATGGTTGAGTTTGGAGTCTGACTGTTTGAGGCTGTGGACAGGTGTCTTTTATACAGAGTTCAAACAGGTGCCATTAATACAGGTAACAAGTGGAGGACAGAAGAGCTTCTTAAAGAAGAAGTTACAGGTCTGTGAGAGCCAGAAATCTTGCTTGTTTGTGGGTGACCAAATACTTATTTTCCACCATAATTTACAAATAAATTCTTTAAAAATCCCACAATGTGATTTCCTGGATTTTTTTTTCTCATTTTGTCTCTCATAGTTGAAGTGTACCTATGATGAAAATTACAGACCTCTCTCATCTTTCTAAGTAGGAGAACTTGCACAATCAGTGGCTGACTAAATCATTTTTTACCCCACTGTATGTTCTTCAGTTGCCATTTTCCGGAAGAGAGTTATACCACAGACTCTCCTGAAGACACAGTGAGCTTGAGCTAGTGCTCAATGAGTAAAGTCAGCATTCACACTCTGATGGTGCAGCACAAGGAGCATATTGATGTTTAGGGTCTCACTCAGGATAGAGGACTAATTAATACCAATTTTAGATATAAAAAGATTCTTTTTAGTGAAGTATGTGATGAATAGAGATGAGTCTTTAGGGGTTTGATCAATGCCAAGATTGCCTGGTAAAAAAAATTAAGTAAAATAAAAAATTTCAGAACCATGTAATCATGCAAGGCTGTTGTTCTGGAGAGATAAATTTATTATATTGAAGTAAGAAAGGCTCTTTTTTTTAACTTAAGAATAAACAGTTACACTTTCACATGAGTGGAGTCTCTTATCTCTTGTGGTGTCTCTAGTTGTGCTTTGAAAAGGACGAATACTCAAAATCAGGTCTCTGGTGGTGAAAGGTGGATTCCATCTCATTTGCTTACACTGTTATCATTTGGACCACAGAAAGATTTTCAAACAGTGTTTATTCGTGGAGTTTCTCCAAAAAAACAATTGTGCCAACAGATTGTGTGTGATGAATGCAAAAAGACTACCATGTTGTGTTTGTCATGAGTTAAAGATTGTCACCTTTTTCTGACATGCCCTCATGAGCAATACAATTTTCAAAGTGGTTCTGTGATTATAAGTTGTGTAAGACGTATGTATCCAGATCCTTCACTCAGGTAAAACAGCACAATAACAATGTTAAAGCACTTACTTGCAAATCCAAGACTCAGTGTGAGAAATATATGGCAAAGTGTAATCATAATGCGTAAAGAAGATTTTCTTTTTTAGGATGAACCATTTTTTTTTTTTTTTAACTTGATTTAGGGGTCAGGTCCTTCCAGAGAATCACAACATGCTTCTGAAGTGTCATTAAATAATTAGTGGAGTCACTTATTTCCTTTGCTTTTTACCTCTACCAATGTAAGATGTTTGATAATGATAATGTTTTCAGTTCAGTGTGTTTGATCGTCAATTAGCATCTTACAATTCACATTCTTCTCCAGTGAGTTCGTTATTGGCAGTGGATAAAACTGATTAACTGTTGAACTTTATTTGTCAAAGGCCAGGGCCGGTAAGAATTTCCAAATTCCCCCAAATTCCCATTTTTTAGTATTGAGTATTGTAATCAATCCCATCTCAATTGCTCTCAAGTGCTACCAATTTAACATCTAACTTACACCAAAGTGTCAAAATTTAACCCCTAAATAAGTTTGACGTTGAAAGGGCAAAGATCACGGTCACAAGAGGCAATTTTGTAAAAATCACAATATCTCCAGATTCCCTTGGTAGAATTCTTCCAAATTTCAATTACAGTATCATTTAAGCTAGTCTCATTGTAGTTTCATACCAGCTATCCTTTTTAACTTTACTCTTTGAATAAAAAACAAAAACAAAAAAAATGGCCAATACGGCCCCCAAGCAGATTATTTTCTAAATAAGACCATTTGAGAAGTTTAGCATGTAAGCATTCACAAGCCAAAACATTTTTATCAGGTACCAGGTCTGGGGGATCCAATAATGCAGAAACAATGGGGAGCTTTCTGAATCGGTAGTCATTAATAAAGCTCAAAACCAGGAATTCAATTATGCAAAGGTACAGGTAAGAATAAGGCAAACCCAGTAATTGAAACACGAAATACAGTTCGGACACAAAGAGACTCGTAAGGAATAAATGCTGGAATGCTCGCTAAATAAACAAGACAATCTGGCAAAGGAGGAAGGGAACACGGGGGTTAAATACACGAGGGAGAGGTAGACAATTGGACACAGGTGGGACACATTAGGGAGAGGGAGTAATCAAACACACCTGAGGGACAACACTTGACAGGACATGGGGAGTAAGACACAAACAGAACTTCAAAGTAAAACAGGAAACACCGAATGACCCTAACAGACAGACACTTTACACCAGTTTTTGGAACTACTGGCTTAATTTCCACTTATGCATTGTATTTAATATGCTCACTTTAGATATTTTTCATTTGAAAATTAGCTATAGCTGAGCGATAATGTTAATGACTAAAAGCAGCAGGAAGTAGAAATTACAAGCCTCTTGAGAACAGAACTGGAGTAAATGTTAATTTTTACCACTGCTGAATGTACATTAGCTTCATCTGGAATGCATCCATGTGTAAATGTGAAGTGTATTCCAACGCAGTGCTAATATGAAGCGCACAGTCAGCAAATCCTGGCCGGAATCAGCAGGTTGAAATAAAATTACAGAAACGGTTGATAATGCAGAATCAGATAACACTTGGGCAAGCAACCATGAAATCTCCCAGAAGAGCTGAGGTGGGTTTTCATTTTGTTTAGGAGTACTCTCTTCACTTCACATAATCACCATATGATTAATATCAGATATGAACAGGTCAACAGGATGCTAATGGGAGTTGATAACTTTGTTTACCAGCAGTTGGGGAACGTGTGAGAGTTAGTGTGTGTGCTTGTGTGAGAGAGACTAGGTTTCATATGTGTGGTCAGAAAATGCTCCCCTATAGTGAAAAGTGTGTGTGTAGTCTTTGTGAGTTCAGCCCCAGGGAGAGTATGTTGTCACTTTATTAATCTTTGTTTCAGCTGTAGTGGTTTGAGTAAATGGTGTCAGATTGTGGTTGCTCAGACCAAATTATCTGGAATCAGTCCACATGTTAAATAGAGAGGTGGTGAGAAGGGTCAGCATCGTTATTACCTCCACCAAGGAGAATATGTTTGTTAGTTAGAAGGATTACACAACAAACCATTTGATGAATTTCAACAAAACTTTGTTAGATAAGTCAAGGAAAAACCCATTCAGTTCTGGGGCAGATAAAGGTCTGATCCACAAAAAAAATCCACAAAAAGGAACGCCAAGTATGCGTAAGCACCATTCAGTTTGATTCGGAGCACAGCATGGTGATTCCTCTTAGTTATTTTTTTCATTTGTAGGCATGCCAGTGAATACTGTTGTTTTCTGTATGATTTGCCACATAAATTAGAATTTTTATTTTTATGGAATTATTATCACTGCCACAGATCTCTTGTGTCAGCACAACAAAAATATTATGTTTTAAACCATTGAAGGCTGGAATTACATTTTTGGCCCTCTTGATACGCAATGTATGTATGAAAGAGATCATTTGTAATCATTTTCTGACATCAGGATTGGACACCAGGGGGCATCTTTAGTCACGAACAAACCATAACTTCATTACTGCAAGTCCAATCGACAGCAACACATTGCAAAGTGATCAGGAGATGGTGCATGACATTTCTCTTGCTGTACTGCTGACTTTGAAGCTGCCCTTTTGGTGTGTACATCAGGGGTGTTTGGGGATACACCTCTGCTGTCATGTGTTGTATGATTAACTAGTTCTAAATCTTTTTATGAGTTTCAGAAACTTTTCACTGGTTATCAATAATTTTTCTTCACTTCCTAGCACTTCCAGTCTCTTTTTGATTGTTTCAATAAGATATTTTAAGATATCTTACTATATATCCTGTCTTCAGTAACAAAGCTTTGTGCCTTTTTGTCAGGCTTTAAAACAACTACATTATACCATATTATTTTTGCTGTTGTGCGGTCCCTCAGATGGTATCTGTCTTTGTCAATTACTTTAAGGCCAAATAATTAAATCCTGTCTTGCTCCTGAGGTTGAATCTCTTAAAAGAAATCTTTGATAATCTGTGCTTGTTTTGCATACTGTAAATTCAGAATTCTAAGGGGTAATGCTAGCTACATATCCTCCTTTTTATAGGCACAAATTGGGAGGAAAACATCACAGTGTAAATGAGCTGCACTAAGCAGTAAATAACACATATGAAAAGTCTGTTAGCAAGCAATCTTCCACTTCCAAGTATACTAGTGTTTGTCTTCTAGCCATCAATACAAAATGCTTCAAAAGTGCTATTAAAATAAAGTACAAACATATATTCTTTTTATTATCATCAAAGCCTACAAATGTTACTGCGGTGAATGTTGTAAAATTAATACGTGTCAGGTAATAGTACATACACAGAGAGGGTCAACGACTCAGGTGAACACCTCCAAAGGTCTAATGACCCTACCAGAGGTTAAATACTTTTCTGATGAGAGGTGAAATGTCTCTAAAACCAAAAAGAAGTACAGATGGCTTCAACTGAAGCACTTAAGAATGCACCCCCAGAACAAAAGAGATGGGGGAATCCAAAATAAAGTAGCTGTATGCCCATACAAATTTATGGTTCTGCTACTGTATGACTGTCAATACAAGTCCCATTTGACTAGGGTTAATAAATGAGTTAATAAGACATTGTGTACCATTGCTGATTCCCACACAGTGACAGAAAGTCATGCTTATAATTCACATAAGGTATGATAGTGTCTAGGAAGAAATATAGCAGTTACAAATTACTTAAATGTGGATTTGATAATCAATAACCTCGGGGCACCACCTGGCCATGCCAAAAGCCAGGAAAATCAGTCTCTTTGATCTAAAGTCATGAATTCAAAGCTGGTCAGGGGTTGGTTTTGCACAAGAAATCCCTCAACAACGACTTTGTGTAAAAATAAACTCTTTATTAATAATATATGCAATATATGCAATGTATCTCTCTCCTCCACTCTCCCCACCTTTCATCAGTTTATTTCATGCACCACCAGAGAAAATAAGACTTTGGACCTGCTGTATGCCAATGTTAAGGAGGCATACAGCTGCACTGCCCTGCCCCCACTCGCCAGGTCAGATCACAACTTCGTCTTGCTCTCTCCATCATACAAGCCTGTTTTTCAGCAGCAGCCAGTCACAGTGAGGACAGTGAGGAAGTGGTCTCCTGAGGCCATGGAGGCACTGAGAGGAGCACTGGAGACCACCAATGGAACGCACTTTATGAACCACATGGTCCAAATTAGTGATACTGTAACGACACTAAACGACTGAAAGTGATGTTAAATTTCAATTGAAATGTGTTGAATTATAAGGGTGGCACAGTGGTGCAGTGGTTAGCACTGTCGCCTCACAGCAGAAAGGTCCTGGGTTCAATTCCGGGTCAGGGCGTTTCTGTGTGGAGTTTGCATGTTCTCCCTGTGCCTGTGTGGGTTCTCCGGGGTACTCCGGGTACTCCGGCTTCCTCCCACAGTCCAAAAACATGTAAAACTGGGGGTAGGTTAATTGGTCACTCTAAATTGCCCGTAGGTGTGAATGTGAGTGTTTATGGTTGTTTGTCTCTATATGTCAGCCCTGCGATGAACTGGCGACTTGTCCAGGGTGTCCCCCACCTTCGCCCAAAGATGCTGAGATAGGCTCCAGCCCATTATGCTGGACTGCTCACGGGAAAAACAAGATAATCTGGCACAGGAGGAAAGGGACACAGGGATCAAATATATAAGGAAGGGCTAGACAATTAGACACATTACGTGGGAGAAGACTTGAAAGGACATAGAAATTAGGATACAAAAAAAACTTCAAAATAAAATTGGAAGCACAGAATGACCCTTACAGACAGACACTTAACACTACCAGACCCTGACAGTAACCCCCTACAGCCGACGCCTGGTGGCCCAGAACTTGGAGGATGAGTCTTTAAAAGTCCTTTATAAATTGGGGGTCCATGATGTCCTTTGACGATACCCAGGAACGATCTTTGGGACTATAGCCCCCCGAGTCCACCAAGTACTGAGTTCCTCGTCCTGACGCCTGACAGCCGACAGACATCGGATAGTGTAAACTGTTCGTACCGTCACTGTCGATAATGCGTGGAGGAGGAGGTGGTTTAGAGGCTGGAACGAGGGCGCTCTCTTTAACCAGCTTTACTTTGCTCACGTGGAATTAGGGGGGACCTAGGAAATTTAAGCCTCACAACAGAAGGATTAATAACTCTTGACACAGGAACAGGATCAATAAGTCTCAGGGTTAATTTACGTGAATCTGTTCGTCAGGTTAAATTTCTCGTTGAGAGCCAACCATTCTGACCAGGACGGTAGACGCAGCTTTTCTCCTCCTATCTGCCGCCTTCTTGAAGTCTGTCGACGACTTGATGAGAGTTGATCTGGCTCTGGAACACATCTGGCGACAGTGAAGGACCATAGCAGCTGCTGATGGGATGTTTTCGTCTGGTTCTGTCTTTTCCAAAGGGGGTAAACCAGAAACAAAATCCCAAGAGATGTCCGACCAGGGGCTCTGTAGATCCTTTCGCGAGGATGGAGTAGGCCAATTAATCACGGCTTTGACCCTCTGTTGGCCCTTCTTAATTTTACCTTCTGATACAAAACATCCCAGGAAAGGAACCGGGCCTTTTTGGAGCTCAAACTTCTCTGGTTTTATGGAATTCCTCTCTTGTGGAGATTTTCTGTGGAAAAAACACAGTTTAACACAGTTCTCTCCCAACTCCAAAACTCTTCCCATGGACAAATCTATGTGAGGGTTATGTTTTAGCAGCCATGGGAGGCCTAGGATGAGCGGGTGGTGGACAGATTCCTAAAGAAAAAAAGTTATATCTTCCTGATGACCGTCGTCAAAAATTAAGGTTACTGGTTACGTTTGGTGTGTAACCTTACACATACATCTTCCATCTAGGGCTGACGTAGAAAGAGGTTGAGGAAGCTCTACCCGGGACAATTGAAGTCTCTTGGCAATTTGGAAGCCCATCAATTTTGTGTCTGCTCCAGACTCTACTAATGCTTGGAAAACTAGGGAATCAGAATCTGATTGGAGCTTTACTTTATTTAGAGGTCTCTTGGACGTGCCAAGTCGTTTGGTTTGACTCACCAACGACGAAGAGGCAGCATTAGGTGTTGGAGACCTAACAGGGCAGGAGGCGATGAAGTGTCCTAACTGTGTGCAGTACATGTATCTCCCCTCCTTCACTCTCTGCTGACGTTTCATTGGAGTGAGGCAGGTTCGGCCGATTTGCATCGGTTCTGGTAATTCACTGGATTGTTCAGGTGTATGAAATAATTCCTTACACAGAGCAGGATAAAAAACTTGCCCCTGGGGAACTGGAGGTCTCTGACGTTCAATAAGTCTCTTATCTATTTTTGAGGCCAAATTAGTCTATTCTATCGGCCGGTAGATCTAACGGAGCGAAGAGTTCCTTTAGAGTCTCTTACAAGCCGTTCAGGAAATCGTCTATTAGTGCAGGTTGAGTCCAACCAGTATAAGCAGCTATGCTGCAGAATTCAATGGCTTAATCAATTAATGAGCGCTTGCCTTGCCTCAAAGATACCAACCCTTTGGCTGCTTCCCTGCCCAGAGTTGTTGACTTGAATATTTGCATCAATATTTTGGGTTCAAATCTTATCAAATCTTATCAAATCCATTTTAATCTGGAAATGGGTCAATACTGGGAGATCAAACTAGCAAGCGAAGGTACAGTTTAAGGAAACTGGCAAACTCAGTATTCGAGGGAAAAAACTAGATCAAACACAAGGAACTCACAAGAAAATAACGCTGGACTGCTCACTGGAAAGACAATACAATCTGGCATAGAAGGAAAGGAATGATGGGTTTAAATACACAAGGAAAGGGTAGACAATTAGACACATTAGGGATTATAAGCAATCACACACGCCTGAGGGAGAAGACTTGACAGGATATGGGAATTAAGATACAAAAAAAAAATTCAAAATAAAACAGGACACACAGAATGACCCTAACAGACAAAGACTTAACACTACCGGACCCTGACAGAAACAATTCACCATTCAATCGATTATTGGTTAAAAGGGTATCACTAATGTTATAGACAATGCACATTGAAAAGAAAGATTTGGTGAATTGCAAAGAAGAATAAATTCAGTTTGTTACCTATGAAATGAAAACGTAAGCTACTTACAAAAGCCGAATTCTTCACATTTGAATTTGACTTTCCAGACTTTATATTTCAACTTTCTAGCACTGCAATGACATATATGTAGGAAGACAAGCATCTATGAATCTTGGAAAGAAATTTTGAAATGACTGTGTAAATTACAGCATGTGCACATTGGTAATGCTTCCATTTCAGGCCAAACTATGCCAAAGGCTTAGGGAAGGATATTGGCTGCCTGTCTGGTCAGCCTTCAGTTTAACAGATGAGGGTAGGCATGAAGAAGTAAAGTCGACCCACAGACTGACATTCTGTCACACAGGCTAACAGCATGTACTCTGCCTAAATAAGCCAAAGTTGTCATCATCTTTTAGCCTGACACATTTTGTTATCTAATGTTTCTAGATGCCAGATGATGTCCAGGACACTAATGCAAATAACATTGGAATGCACCTTTTATGGAAGTAATACTCTTGATGTAAGCATACAATCAGGTAATTACAAGCTTTCTAGGGGAATCGGTAAAGTAATTCCACTAATAAGAGAGAGGTTTCAGCATCAGTCCCTTTTGCAGGAAATGGACAGTCAATCTTCCAGTGCAACTAAATTGAGGAGTGGCTGCAAATTAGGACCATTTGCTTAATGATAGCTCTACAGCTTTTAAATTGTGTCGACACATCCCTGAACGTCCAGCAGGAGAAAAAAGCTTGTAACATTTCAGTCACAGAGGGAACTAGATCTTAAACTTTGGCAGTGTTAATGTCTTGCTTCACCATTTCAGCTACAAAGGACGCCTTGATAAATTGCCCCTGAAATAATCTCCCACGAGCCGTCATGACATGCTGTCGGCAAACAATTACCCAAACCTCATGAGCGTTGTGTATTGGCATCAGTGTAAATCTCAGCTGAGAGCTTTAGCATGCTTGTGGAGTATTGATGTCCTTGTAAATCAACAGTGTTGGTAAATACAACAGGTAGAACAAGGACTTTGAGCACATCTTACATCCACAGGTGTTCCAGGGAATACCGTGGGGAGAAGAAGACATGCTGAACAGGAAGGCAAAGGAAAAGTGTTTTAAGACTGCAGTATAGTGAAAGCTCAGGTTGTTTTTTTTATTCAAAAATGATCTGTTTTCTATAGATTTCTCTGCAAAAGGTATTCTTACACTTACTTTTAACACAGGTTGTTAAAATTAGTTTGATGGCAACAGAGTTTCAGCTACAGCAGTAAAGGTAATTTTCCTTCTAGGAATTCATCCAAAAAAGAAAATATTAGAAAGAAATAATTGCCAATTTCTTGCTGCAATTTTGCCTGCAGGTGTATGCATTGTTTTAAATGTCAAGGATGTAAATAAGTTCTTTTATGAGTCAATTTGGGATCAAATGTCTTCATGACACAAGCTGTTTGCAGCCATTATATGTTTTTCTTTGAGTTTTTTTATTTACATAACAAATCCCCTGGTTTCTCAGTTTTCTTGCAGAATAACTGCTGTAGTATTTTGCTATGACGCTCTAGAATTTTTTAAAATTGATTTTACAATGGTTGTTCTCACCCATAGAACCCCGCACAGTCATTCAGTCAGTGTTTATGCTCCCAAGTGGAAAAGGCTATCAATGGTTGTAGTCTATGTGTTACCCTCTCTCCATATCTCTGCCTCTACCTCTGTCCTCCACATATGATAATATTATCCTATTGATGGCAGTATGGTTACCATAAACAAAATTTGCTACATTACAACATGTCTGGCTGTTTCCAACATTGGAGGCTTTCCAGTTTAATCTTATGGGATGGTGTAGGCTAAAAGTAAAATCTTGCTTTTAAAGTTTTTTTTTAGCTCTTTGAATCAGTATTATCCACACTATCTATGGTTGCAGTTTGGTTATGTTTAGGCAAAAACCAACACTTAGCATTAAATTTTGAATTTAAATCAGTTTAGGTATGTGACGTGAATCAATACATAATCTGTTAATTATGCGGTGAATGTTCAAAACATTACATAAATTGACTTTAGCACATGAATTAACACTGGTATCAAGTGTGCCATGGGACACTGATGTGTTAATAATTTGTCATTTGGTGAGGCAGGGTTGGGTTGGTTGGATCTTCAGGTATTTAATTTAAACACTGAACGCTATCTTGAAACTGTTAGTGCACATTTAAAAGAATATAATGATTTTGTAGGGCAAAAACCATATTGATGATGGATTTTATACAGTTCCATTGTTAAAGCTGGGGTTTGCAACCTGTGGGACTCAAGAATGAGAACCAAAAGTAACAACTCCCATCTCCGTGTCTGTTTCTCTTCGGTAGCTCTGCCCTGCCCTATTGAACAGTCACAGAGTCCTTGAGAAGGGCTCATGGAAAGTCATTTTGACATGTCAGTTTTTTATTTTGCTCTTTGATGTTTATTCAGTTGATAATGTTGGAAGAGCAACTTTTCCTGCTGGTATGTGCCAGGTCCCGTTAGCTAGCCAAGTTTTTGTCTAATTAGTTCTGCTTCTGGTTTTATTTGATAGTGTCTTTGTTTCGTCCTCATCTACCTGTTTTTCCCGCCTGGTGTCTCACACACCTGTGTCTCGTTTGTAATCAACCCCTTGTGTTCTAAGCGGTTCCCCAACCCTCTTGTGCCGGATTATCTTATGCCTTTGTGACATTTTGAGGCCAGCCTGAATCTATACTTGATAGTATGTCCATCACTGTATTGGCCTTTCACCATCTATGGAATGTGCACATGTGCACATCTACTTTTGTAGAACAGCCAATAAGAACACCCTCTCTCTGACATTACCCATGATAGCTGAAAAGTACCATCACAGTCAAGTAAAGCCTGAATACAGGGCATAGAGAAGGTTCAGACATATAATCTTTTATCAGACCACTTGATTTACAATAGTCCAAAAGTTTATTATATTTGAGGCCAATGATACCAAAAATAAATTACATACCCCAGCCTTAATAACTTACTAAGGTTTGTTTTAGTTTCAGTCTCTGCCATTGTATTTATACACTCAATTTGCCCCCACTTACAATTATATATAAACTCAGTAAAAATGGTCTTATTGCAAATAGTCATTTAGTCATTATGCCTACAATATAATGTAATGATACAATTTAACCCTCACATAATGTAATCATTTCATTATTTAAAAAATAAGCATTACATTTGCCATCCTTCTAAATTCCTGTTATTTGCTGACTTCTTTCACAAATTTATTAATTATTTTCATTAAAATGTGCTGTGAATGTTAAAGTGTAAATATAAATCAGTGTCATTGTTTTAAAATGAGCACAGACAATATATCAAGTCTGAATTGGGAGTGGTTTTGTAAGCCTTAGTATCCAGAATTTACCCAGGCAGAATTCGATATATTTTTAGTTTAAATTTAAGTGTACTTGAATATGTTCTCACCTATTGGCTATGCTCTGACATTTCTTTCATACATACAGTAGGGAGACCCTGAGATAGCGTATTTTAACTACTTAACTCAAAATTCAGTTGCTCTAATTTATTTTTGTTCTTCTCTGTTGCCAGGCAAATACATGGGAGTGAAATATGATCATGGTTTATACTATAGGGACCAGCCATCATTATCAGGCTGCTGAGTGGAGTATTAAATCATTATTTCATGTTCAAAAAACAAACAAAAATGATTGTCATATACATTAAAACCAGGAAGTAATCTGAATGAGTTAAAAACACATTTGTCTCTAAATTGATGAACATCTATCTGTTCTTTTCAAACTGACAATAAAAAGCTTCAATGCTTTCATTTCATCATTTCATCAGTAAATACAGCACTGTGTAAAGGATAAAGTAAAATGTCACCATCCATGTTTAGATTGTTTCCTTTGTAAACCTTGCTTTCACTTTAATTTTCATGCTGCCACCAGGCTGAATTTGCCATGGAAATCTTACTACTGCTACTTCTACTACTTAGATGTGGTTTTCTGCTGTAAGGTGTGAGGTCATATGTGTGAAATTAGAAAACCACACATTTGAATTGGCTGAAATTAACTTTGCATTGAGTTCAAAATTGCTGAGCTTTGATGGAATTGTCACTTAGGCAGGCACCGTTCAAACCCCATTTTTTTGTTTATGTATGACCATACAATAATTTCCCTAACCGTCAATTGTTGTCACTATACTGTCTGTGTTAATTATCATAGGCGGTGTATTTGTCATATAGCCACTGTTGACTTGTTGACTACTGGTCACTGCCTAGATTGCTGTTTGCTTTTTGGAAGAATTACATAAAAACTAATGTATGAGTTTCAATGAAACTTAGGTGGAAGTAAGGGAAGGAAGAACCTATTAGATTTACTATTAAATACAGGAGTGTTTTATTTAAGAGGACTCATGGGCTTTGGTGTTCAACTGAGAGCTGGTGAGAGGTGATTGTGGTAAGACAAACCAGTACAGTCAAGAAGTGCATTTTATGATGAGTTAATAAAATGGTTAAGCTTGACATACATCTCATTTTTTATGAGAGAAACTTGGATTCAGAATTCAGGTAAACAGTTGTATTTTCTGTTTTGTAAGGAAAACAGTGTAGAAATATTATATTCTTTAAGCTGAAACTATGGGGATGGAAGATCGGACATTCCCCTTTGACAGTTTATGTGTCAGGAAACGACGAGACAGGGAAAAGGGCCCAGATGCAGGCCAACAGGCAGAGCAGAATAAGCTCACTGCTGTCTATTGAAGGGTAAAGCAGGTCAAAAAACAGGTTGGTAAAAATCCAACAACATGAAAAGGTTTGGAACATAGTGGCGAAGGAGAAAACACACTTAAAGGACACACTGAGAAACACTGGAATGACAGCACACAGTAAACCATTACAATCACAAAGACAAAGTGGAGCACACGGACTTAAATACGCACAAATACACAAGAAGGCTGGAGATAGCTGGGCAAAAAATCTGTACATCTGTGGTGACCCGAGATCCTGGTGAAAATTGCCCAAGGGAAGAAAAACACTAACTTTAAAGGTCCTTTGTGTAGAATTTAAAATCGTCTTTTGGCAAACAAATAACATATTGTTTTTGTAATTATGTTAAAATTAGTGTGCAATCACTTTAAATACAAAACTGTAGAGTATACACTACGTAATGTTACAATAATCAATTTATAGTTATTGGATTCTATTTCTTCACCATTAGATGATGTTAATTTTCGTACACTGGTTGGAGTGGAACTGAGTCGCCCAGTGACTGAATCGAGTGTGTCATGTTGTGGTTTGCTCGTGTAACATAGATTTACAAATGCGTGCTTGATGAGGAAAATGTTCATTTTCAAATGGCAGATGTCTTACAGTGAGTGAATCTCTTCATCATTTGTGCTTGCGGAATAAAGAGATTTTTAAGTGTGATGTGTGTGCCTCTCTGGGTTCGGGGCCTGGGACAACTGCGCTCTACCTATCAGGCCTCAACTTTAACTGGAATCCCAAAATCTGCCGTAAGTAGAGTCCCCCTTAGAGCTGTTTAAGCCTTATCACAAATATACAGAGTGTGCAGTGTGTCAGCTGCCACATACAACGTCCTCAATCACCTAAAGTGTCCACTTATGAATGTTGACCAGAAATTAAGGAAAACAAAAAAAACGAATGAGAAATGTTTAAACTGCCTCTTCGTAATATACACAATAAAAAAAAAATGTTTGTGTGTGAAGTGTGAGGAAGTTGAGTTCTTTTCTCCATTTCCAAATATCAAGACATAAATATGTTGTGACCACTTCACCAGATGTTTCAGGAACAGTAACAGTAGTTTTTCCCTTTTTTTTGATAATGTGACTTTACAGATTAATTTTACATTGACAAAGTAGAAAGGAATGGAAGATTGTGGCATGTTGCAAAAGGCATCAGGTCTGAAACTATAAAAAATCTGTGATTTTATTACCTGCCAATAAAGTCAGAAATATTCAAAACAAATTGCAATTCAACACACCAAGAAGATTTTTAAGTGACTCAATGATGCAGTTTCAACTTTTTTCTTTTGAAACTGAACTTTTTTCAATAGCTGGGACCAGGTGCTTTAGTTGATTTGCACAAACAATTGGACTGATTCTCTCTTATTGATTTGTTATTGTTCTGTCATGTTTTCATGTCAAACTCTGTGGTGACTGTGAGATCCCAGTCTCCATCTTTTAACTTTTTTCACATCACTGTGTGAAACTGATCTTAAAACATGGATAGAACATTGAGTTTCGTGTAAGTAAACTGTCTAATGAGAATACCAACTTAATTTTACACTGCAATGCAATTCACTGAACAAGAAAGGAAAATTATCAGCAAGTGTGTGCGTATCATCTTTTTGTGTTGATAAAGTAGTAAAAAAAAAATTAGGCAAAGCAAGAGTCTGGTATCAAGTATTAGAAGTGCCACATTTTCATAAATTTGGCATAAATTTAGGTCCAAACAGCAATCACACTGTACGATATCATCCTAAATTTCTGGCAATGTCAGAATTTTTCCAGGGCAATCATTGGTCTCAACACCCCGGTAACAGTCATCTTTAAACTCACAGTGCAACTTTACAGAACGATTCGGAGCCAGAGTCAAAGGTATCGCAACACATAATGTGTAGTGGTCGTTTAATCTGTGAACCCCTTGGAATTACCTGGATTTCTGCATTAATTGGTCATAAAATGTGATCTGATGTTCATCTAAGTCACAACAATAGACAAACACAGTCTTCTTAAACTAATACTTCACAATCAATTATACGTTTTCATGTTTTTATTGAACACGCAAGGTAAACATTCACATTGTGGTTTGGAAAAAGTATGTGAACCCCTAGGCTAATGACTTGTCCAAGAGCTAATTGGAGTCAGAAGTCAGCCAACCTGGAGTCCAATCAATGAGACAAGATTGGAAGTGTTCCTTAAAGCTGCCCTGCCCTATAAAAAAAAAAACACACCAGTTTTGAATTTGCTATTCTCAAGAAGCATTGCCTGATATGAGCCATGCCTCATACAAAAGAGCTCTCAGAAGATTTTTTCACTTGCATAAAGCTGGAAAGGGTTACAAAAGTATCTCTAAAAGCCTTGATGTTCATCAGTCAATAGTAAGACAAATTGTCTATAAATGGAGAAAGTTCAGCACTGTTGCTATTCTCCCTTGGAGTGGCCGTCCTGTAAAGATGACTGCAAGAGATCAACGCAGAATGCTCAGTGAGGTGAAGAAGAATCCTAGAGTGTCAGCTAAAGACTTACGTAAATCTACGTATGGGTGATTCAACAAGACAACAACCCAAAGTAAAGAAGTAAATCAACAACAGAATGGCTTCAACAGAAGACAAATACAGCTTCTGGAATGGCCCAGTCAGAGTCCTGACCTTAACCCAATTGAGATGCCGCGGCATGACCTCAAGAGAACAATTCACACCAGACATCCCAAGAATAATGATGAACTGAAACAGTTTTGTAAAGAGGAATGGTCCATTATTCCTCCTGACCATTGTGCATGTCTGATCTGCAACTACAGGACATGTTTGGTTGAGGTTATTGCTGCCAAAGGACTGTAAACCAGTTGAATGCATTTTGAATGTTTACATTTTGTGTTCAATGAAAACATGAAAACATATACGTAATTGTTTGTGTTGTATTAGTTTAAGAAGACTGTGTTCGTCTATTGCTGTGACTTAGATGAAGATCAGATCACATTTTATTACCAATATATGCAGAAATCCAGGTAATTCCAAGCGATTCACATACCTTTACTTGCAACCGTAATATGTATGTACTAGTTAGCGGAGCTGGTGGAGGCTTCAGGAGAAAAGAGTTGCTGTTCTTCCAACAGTTACTTCCAATATAAATGTTAACCAGACAACAAACATTAGAAATTAATGGATGAGTGATAATAATAATAATAATCATACTTTATTTCTATAACACTTTTAAAACAAAGTTTACACAGAGCCTTACACGTAACAGAAAATAAAATGTAACAATGAGAAAATATATTATAAATGGAGATTTCAGAGGTACACATCCAATTCTTTAAAAAAAACAAAAGGGATATTATGCAACATTATCCGTCCATCTCTGGTCCAGAGAAATCAGAAAGGCATTTCTGGATGTTGATGATGTACAATACTGTACAAAAGCACGGACATGCAACATGGACATGACATGACATATACTGTATATACTGTATATACACATATATATGATACACTTATATACATATATACAGTATATACATATATGTACAGCAAGTACAGCAAGTACAGCAAGCTGTCTGTAACAAGGCTTGGAGATTCAACAGGATGTTCACCACTGAACCATCCAAAGTGTACTCTCAGTGGGAGGGTCATAAGATGAGGACAGACCCACCCAGGGGTGAGACTGGACGTTACTGGAAGGGCCAGAACCTGGGAGATTCACAGACCCAGTGAACATCACATGGATACTGGAGTGCTTGGAGCTATACAAGATCAAAAGGTCACTAAGAGCCTTTATCAAGAACTTGATGGGGCTGTGGAAGACTACTCTGGAAGCCAATTCAAGGCCAATTGCCCAAGTTAGCATTAAGTGCGGCATATACTAAGGAGATACCCTACCCCTCCCGCTGTTTCACGTTAGCCTGAACTCCCTCAGCCAGATAATAACAAAGAGTGGCCCGGGACACCGGTTCAAAAATGGAACAACGATCAGCCACCTCCTCTACATAGATGACATCAAGCTGTATGCGAAGAGTGAGCAAGACATCGACTAACTGATCCACATCACCAGGATCTACAGCACTGACATTAACATATCATTCGGGCTAGACAAGTGTAGCCGAATGATATTAAAGAGAGGCAAGATGATCACAACTGTAGGGGTTGAACTACCAGAAGGTAACATAACCGATGTTCAGGACAGCTACAAATACCTAGGGATTCTACAGGCAAATGGGAATCACAAAGAGGCCGCAAGGAAGTCAGCCACAGTCAAATACCTACGTAGAGTAAGGCTGGTCCTGAAAAGTCAGCTGAATAGTCAGAACAAGATCCGAGCCCGTAAACACCTATGCCCTGCCCATCATCAGATACCCTGCTGGTAAAATAACCTGGCCAAAGGAGGAGATAGAAGCCACCCACATCCAGGAATACATCAGGAAGATGGCCCCAAATGATGACCTGCTAAGTGAATGCCTCAGGCAGCAGAAACCCAGTGAGGAGAAGGAATACGAAGAGAGACTATCATGGAGGGACAAGCCCCTGCATGGGATGTACCACTGACAGATAGAGGAAGTGGCTGTTACTGAGAAAACATACCAGTGGCTGGAGAAGGCTGGTCTCAGCGACAGCACAGAGGCACTGATCATGGCAGCACAAGAACAGGCCTTGGACACATGATCAATTGAGGCCAGATTCGACCACACCAGACCCAAGGTGCAGACTGTGCAGAGATGCCTCTGAGACAGTGCAGCACACAACAGCAGGGTGCAAGATGCAGGCAGGTAAGGCATACTTGGAGCGTTGCAACCAAGTGGCCAGCATAGTATACAGAAACATCTGTGCCGAGTATGGGCTGGAGGTTCCAGGATCAAAGTGGACAACACCTCCTAAGGTGATTGAGAAGACCGAGCTAAGATCAAATCAAATCAAATCAAATCAAATTTTATTTGTATAGCCTGAAATCACAATTTATACATTATCACACTGGGCTTTGACAAACGGTACAGATGTGACATCCTCTGCCCTTAGACCCTCGATACGGGTGAGGAAAAACTTAAAGAACCCTAAACAGGGAAAATAAGAAACCTCAGGAAGAACCACAGACTTCTGTGGGACTTCCAGATTCAGATCAATAAGATGGTGGTGGCTAATCAACCGGATATCGTGGTGGTCGACAAGCAGGATAAGAAGGCGGTAGTGGTAGATGTCGCAATCCCTTGTGATAACATCAGGAAGAAGGGACACGAGAAGCTCGAGAAATACCAAGGGGGATAGAAGAGCTGGAAAGGACGCTGGAAGTAAAGGCGTCAGTGGTACCAGTGGTGATAGGAGCACTCGGGGTTGTAACCCCAAAGCTGAGAGAATGGCTCCAAAAAATCCTAGGAATAACATCTGAGATCTCTGTCCAGAAGAGCACAATCCTAGGAACAGCTAAGGTCCTGCGTAGGACCCTCAGGCTCCCAGGCTTCTGGTAGAGGACTCAAGCTTGAAGTAGACACAAGACTGTCCACAAAAGGCAATATATATATATATATGGTCATTACAATGTTGCTAATATAATAAATTTAATGGTGGACTTGACTTGCACTTTACATAGTCAGGTCTTATATTTCATTTAACTGACTGTGTTTACTAAAATAGTTCTGAAGTGTTCCTGAGCACTTCATAACATCCTTCATAGAATCATGTCAGTTTTTAATGGAGTGCTGGCTTAGGGGTCGGAGGCCATGAGCATTCATTGTTGGTTTTCGTCTTTGATCCTTACATGCACAAATTTCTCAAAATTCACTGAAACCTTTGATCATATTATGGGCCGTATATATAAATGTTAATGAGATCAGCAACAAGAATACAAATTTAGCTGATCAAGTATATACAAATGAAATGTATAGAGAAAAATTGTAAAAGTAGGGGTAAATTGAAATTCAATGTGTTCTCACGCACATGTGTGAACACATTTAAAAGATGAACTGATCTGGCTACTTTAACCACTATTGGCAGGCCATTCCAAAACATAGGTGTCCCATCTGAGTCACTTCTAGTGGATGTGGGAACAACCAAGCGTGCTTTGCCTGAGGATCAGAGGTTATGTTCTGACTCACAGTGAGCTAAAAGGTCAATAACCTGTATCTGGGGGTTAGACCTTTCTCTGCTTTAAAAGTAGTTGGTAAAATCTTGAAATCAATTCTGAATCTTACTGGTAGTCAGTCTAATACAGGGTTGACATGTTCCCTAAGTGCAACATTTTGAACAGGTTTGAGATGTGAAATGGAAGGAACAGGTGCAGCTCGTGTATACAATGAGGTCACCTCTCTTTTCAGGTGTGACAGGTCCCCAAATACCTTTTTGACATACTCAATCGTTAAGTAGGAGACGCATGAGGCTGCAAAGATGACCTGCAAGGAAACCTTTTGATGATGAAGTTTTTTTGTATGCAGTTTACAAACTTATTGTCACCCTGAATTTAACAGAAGTAATGTTTTTTCTGCAATTCACCAAACAGATAATGTATGCTGTTTGCTTAATTTTTTTTTTTACTTTGACAAGACAAGAGGATAGAAAGAAAAGCATGATGTAGCACTGGAAATTTCCTACAAAACAAATGATGTACATGAGGCTATAAGCTCTAGCTACTTCTTTAAAATACATAACCAAGTTGATGTTAAAAGTGATATGAGGCACACTATTCTAACCAAAAAACACCAATATGCTAATGTTAATATACATATTTATAAAACTGGATCCAGTTCTCTAATTCATTAGCCCTCTTGGCTGCACAACAGCTAAAACTGCTATTAATTTAAATACTGTATTTTCCTCTTTAGTTAATGATGATACATTTTTTTATTTGTGCACTGCACTGCACTGCACTGCAGTTAAGGAGGCTTTAGAGTACAGTCACTCATTAACAAATGTATGCATGTGCAGAGCAGTATGATGATCTGGACATACCAAACAGAAAGCGTTGTGCTGGTTTGCAGTCCATTTAAAGGGTCAAATACATTGACAGAATACTTTTTGGAAGTTGAAATCTTTGTAAAGATAGAATGTGAATATACTGAACCATCCATCTGTCCATCCATTTTCTACTGCTTATCCTGTTAGGGGTCACGGGGTGGACTGGAGCCTATCTCAGCATCATTGGGCGAAGGCAGTGTACACCCTGGACAAGTCGCCAGTTCATCACAGGGCTGACATATAGAGACAAACAACCATCCACACTCACATTCCCACTTAGAGTGACCAATTAACCTATCCCCCAGTTTTGCATGTTTTTGGATTGTGGGAGGAAGCTGCAGTACCCAAAGAGAACCAATGCAGACACAGGGAGAACATGCAAACTCCACACAGAAACGCCCTGAACCGGGAATCAAACCCAGGTGAGATGACAGTGCTAACCACTGCACCACTGTGCTGCCTTATACTGAGTGGAATCAAATATCTCACACAGATTCCAACCTTCTATTGGACCCTCCGGGTATAAGTCACCTCCCGTTCACGGTAACCGTACAAATAACAGGCACAGATTCTGATTGAACACAGAAGCAGACTCAGACAGAGAGGAAAAGTCAATAACTGTTAATTGTGGCAAAGGTCGTATACAGGAATGAAGACAGTATAAGCTAAGGGATCCAAGTCAGCAGGCAAAATACTCTGGTCAGTAACTAACTGGGTCCTACACAAATAATCAGAACAAGCATGAAGAGATTGATGGAACGGTGGCACGAAGGAACAAGACAGTCTGGAGGAAGAGGAAGGAAGCACACAGTTTAAACGCATGAGGGGAGGGGAAATGACAACACACGGATAAAGCTAACTACACATGGCAGGAACACTTGACAGGAAGACAAGTAACAAATACAGGTCACAAAATAAAACACAAAGTACACATAACTTAGACACTAATTAGACAAAAGCAGACTGAACCTAAGGGACTGTATTGGAACTGTTATTTAGAACCTTGAGGCTGCAAGGGGACATAGTTCTGCCATATATGTGTTTCCTTGCCGAGTTTTAGGTAGAGTTGCAGTCACAGTTAATTGTGAATTAGAGGAAGTGATGCGACAGGAATTCCTTCTGCAACAAGAGATCAGTGATGTTTTCATCCAAGAAATACTGGGTCTTATCCATAATAATTTGTTTGTTTTTGACCCTTTGGGTTGCAATATAAGTAAACATGTTATACCCTGCCTTCTCTCAAAGATGCTGAGATAGGCTCCCCCCCCCCCGTGACCCCTAACAGGATAAGCGGTAGAAAATGGATGGATGGATGTTATCCATAATTGTAAAAATATATATCATTAGTTGTTATGACATGTTTGTGACGTTCTGAATAACTTTATTGGAATGCATGATTGCACACTATGGTGTTATTTTTGAGTTCCGGGCCTGCGTTTAATACAGTTTTCTTAATTTATCCAGACTGAATTGAATGCTTGATGTTACCTACCTGGTACTTTAGTTACTAATTTTATATTTACCCGACTACTTTCCTAATGAAATTTGTAATTTATAATGAAGTTTACCAAAATACCAGTACCAAGGTCTGTAAATTTTATAACAGTTAATTGAGGTATAATAAGCTACATGTGACAAGCCATTTGTGTTGTTTATTAATTCACTTTCTTTATTTTTGTATGTCTATTTTAGTTTCACACTTTCTTGCATTAAAGCTTGTTCAAATACAATACATGCCTGTTCCTGTGAGGATGATATACAACAGAGAGTTTAACTAGCTGAGAATCTCAATACATAACACAAGTTACATTTGGTGTAGCAGAACACAGACCCTGACAGCAAACTTATATATGGCAAAAAAAACAGCTGTAGTACATCTTAGCAAGCAGCATGCAAGTAGCAGTGTCCAATAGTAGAAGGCTCTACTACTATTAACACTATTATTATAATATAACAAGGGGTACAATCCATAACCTAATGTTCTGTCCCACACAGGCTCCAACTTCCACTGGGCTATAGGTATTGCTCTTCTCCAGTAATTGTCATGCTACTGCCCACTGAACATTTGCATGAATGTAGCTCAGCCTTCCATTCTGCCCACCATACAAACGTACACTTAATAAATTATTGTAATGTCATTGGGTCTGTTTAGTGGGACATATGTAGGACTTTGTTATGGTTGATGCTATGTCTCTTCATACAGTTATACCTCTTGAACATGTTGGGTTCCTTTGCAGTGTCTCTGCTTGCAGGGGTAACACAGAACTGGCGAAGGTGGAAGCGGCACATGCTTTGTGAATGTCATATGTGAACATAGGATCTGTGTCACCTACATGGTTCAGGACATTCTAGCACATCTCAAAAAAGGAAGTTCATTCAAGTTCATTTTGATGATTATGGCTTACACAGTTACAGTGAAATTTTCTTGAGTTCTTGATGAGATTTTTTTTTCGAGCTGTATGCTATAGTTATCAAAAGTAAAATAGCAAAATTCTTGAACCATTTTAGTTTGTGTGTAATGAGTCAAGAATATATTAAAAGCAAACTTTCTTAAGTAATGCAAAAAAATCACAATATTCATGTTTTTTGAAGATGCACTTGTATAGGTCTATGAGACGTTGGTGACGCCTGCTGCACCATGGCTGCTGAAGCCTCCCTCTCCCTCCCTGCAATGAAAGTTGGGAGTACACTATTGCATGGCTATACCTCTTACCTCACCAGATGTGATGTTGTGGGTCCGTGGTCTAGCAGAGGGTAGAGCTTATGTAAGCTAGAACACCAAGTTACACTTTGTAACCCCAGTTTTATGAGCACATGCTATGTCCTCAACTGTCGTACCCTGCCGCCCTGCTGCTCACTCTCTGATAAGGGGTTAGCAGTTTGTCGGTCTTATATTGTAAAAACTTAACATCAAAGGTGAAGCAGCAGACAGGGCTATGTTAATGCAAATGTACAGTGGGCGATAGCGTGAATGTTATTGGGGGAAGAGTATTTCCTTTATATCTTTAAAAATAATCACATAACCAATATTTGTAGCATTTATTATCATAACGAAAACACAGCACTCCTACTACTTTCATACACAAACTGTGTTGCTGTAGATGTGTATAAAATATGCAGGACCCATTTGAAAGTCTGGCACACTGACCAAACTTCATTAAACATGGACAAACACGTGACTTCAAATCTGACATATCCAAACAAGGACAGACAGCTATTGCTCATCAAACAAACATCCGTGTCTGATTTTTGCCATCATTTAGCGCCAATATCAAATTTCAGATCACACCTACTGAACATATTGTAAAACGAGAATGAGTATAACTTCCCAGATGTTCTGTTATCTGGGTTTAAGTGCAGTTTTCCCATGACAGATGTGTTCCAAACCTGACAAGAGAATAATTGTTAATCACTTAGAATTGTGATTACTTCTCCCCCCTCTCTTTTTTCTACTCACCCTGCTCTTCCCTCCTTTCAACATCTCTGGTCCCCTGGGGGAATTGATGGAGATGTGTCAGGAGGCTGGAACCACAGGTGTTTGTGAGGTAGCTGGTAATGAATGGCTTCCAGCAGAATGTTAATCATGATTAACGAGTGACAGCAGCCAGGAGGCAGTGGCGCATGATGGTATTGACCAAGTATAGAAATCTGGCATCTTGATTATTTTGCTTTTGTACCATGAAAGACATAGGATGCAGTGAAAAAAAATCATGCCCATCAACGGTTGACCCTTGGAAACATTCTCAGAATGATAAAAATATGGGGAAAGTACTATTTTATAATAGGGTAGATTGTATCCTTCTAGAACAACATTGCTCTCATCCTATAATAAACAAGCTGCTCCTACATCTATTTTCTTTTGAAGCTTTATTTTCAAACCCATCCTCATGTGAAACAACAACATAGTGGAAAACACAGATTGTTCAGTTCAGGCTCAACAACAGAAATAGTCCCTGCTGTAGTCGCCGCAAAGCTGTTTGCGCTGTGGTGGAGCCACTTCATCGGATTTGAGTTTCACTGCAAAGAGGGAAACAAACAGCAGCCAATAAGCAATCACATGCACTCCTAAAACAACAAAAACTAAATTTAAAATGGAAAAGGAAAAAAAAAAAATTATCACTGTTTAAATAATGAACTGTTTGTTGTCTCTGTTAAATTAATACTGAACCTCCTTTATTTGTGTTATTTCCTAACATTGGCAATATATCAATTTTACTATATGAAGATGAGTTAGTTATAAATTTGACTATATGTGACTATATATGATAAATTATCTATCTAGAGGATACAGTAATCAAATGTATTTATAATGTTATATTTCTAATGTGCATTTTAATGTTTATAAATGTGTGTATGTGTGTATCAGAGATGTCTCATATTACTGTTACCATCCACACTAGTGTAGCTATGGAAGGTAATGATTTTGCCCCTGTCCTTCTGTGTGTAAACAAAAAAATTCAAAAAGTATTGTACAGATTATTAACAAATTTTACAGGTGAATTCCTGAGGTAAGGTTCTAAAGCTAGAATGTTGCAGCACATTGGATACATCATTTAATGAATTATACAAGCTACTGTCCATGAATGTCCCCAATAATCTAACCAGGTTAATGAAACACTTGCAAGAAATTATGTGCAATAGTGCCTTGAGTCAGGTTAGAAAACACTTATCAGGAGCTTAAGGTCAGTTGGTGGCACAACCGCCAACGGGAAACAAACTTCAAGATAAGACTCACTAAAAATAGGAAGAATGAGATAAGATTATAAGAGATAATAATAATGACGTAGACTTTAACCAACCTGTTTCATCACTTTTGATGAATATGATATATATATGTAACTGTAGATATTTCTTTATTATTTTCAAAATTGAACACGGAAAACTTTTTTATGTACTTATGGCAAATGACCTCTCACCGCCCACCTACATTACCTTTACAGACCACCAGGGGCCCTGGCCCACAATTTGTGAATTGGTTATATGTGTAGTGTAACCTAGAATGACTACATATTTTCTTTCTTTGTCTTTTGTGTACTTGTACTTTTGTGTACTAGTATGTCTTTGTACACGTAGGAGTGGGTTTACAACTTACCATGCCCCCATAACGGGGGTATAATAGTTCCTCCAAATGATAACTTACTGTCCACAGTCATTGGTTCCAAATTGAATTTTTTCTTTTTTTCCAGTGGGACAACAGGAATGTTTGAGAAAGAGAACCATCCAAACGCAATTGCATGTTGAAAACAAGCAGCAAATTGAATGAGACAATGTTTCCAGTCTATTGTGCAGAAGGAGCTCCCAGAGGCATCCATGCATTGTTTATTTTTCCCTTCATAGGAGGCCTAAGGGAGGAGGAAATTACCTTGTTGCTTGTCAGCGAGCTGCTATAATAGCTCCGTGTATATCTATATGGCAGCAGCAAACATGGATGCCGGTGCTAGTTGGTGCGTGCTGCTGTGGGCAGACAGGTGCTCATGCAATCAAGTGGGAAACTGTGTATGTGTGTGTGTGTGTGTGTGTGTGTGTGTTTCATTGACCTAGAGTTAGTTCCAGGAGTATTTGGACATTGACACAGTTTTTATCATTTTGCTTCTATACACACCCACAATGGATTTGAAATAAAACAATCAAGAGGTGATCAATGTGCAGACTTTTAGCTTTAATCTAAGACATTTCACAAAAATATGGCATTTACTGTTTAGGAATTACATCTTTTTTATACAAAGTACCTCTATTTTCAGGGGCTCAAGCGTATTTGGACAAGCTAACTTAATTAGATGTATAACTGTAGTTTTTAATACCTTGATGAAAATCCTTTGTAGTCAATGACTGCCCTAATGTCTGAAGCCCATGAGCTTCCCCAAATTCAGCATTTCCTCCCAGGAGATGCTTTGCCAGGTCTTCACTGCAGCCATTTTCAGTTGTTGCTTGTTTGTCATTCTGCCTTCCATTTTGTTTGAAGTAACTTAAAAAAAACTGCTCTATTGGATTTTAATCAGGTGACTGACTTGGCCATTGAAAAATATACCATTTATTTTACTTCAAAATGTCTTGAGTTGCTTTTGCAGTATGTTAATGGGCAGTATCCATCTGCACTGTGAAACACCATTCTATTAGTTTTGCAGCATTTCACTGAATGTGAGCAGAGTGTATAGTCCTATACACCTCAGACTTCATCTTCTGTCAGCAGTCACAACATCAATGAACACCAGCGAGCCCATTCCATTGGCAGCCATACATTTCCATGCCATAACACCATCATGTTTGACATGATGTTGGATGCTTAGGATCATGAGGTTTTCCTCTCCTTCTCCAAACGTTTTCTCTTTTCATCTGTCCAATGAATCTGATTCCAGAACCCGAGAGGCTTTTTGTTTTCTGACAAAGTATAATCTGGCCATCCCATTTTTGAATGTTACCGGTGGTTTGCACCTTGGCTTTAATGGGTTTTTCTTCACCAAGGAAAGGATTCTGTGATCATTCACTGCAGTGGTCTTCTGTGGTCTTCTAGGCCGTTTGATGTTGTTCAGCTCACTCTTTGTTTTAAAAAAGAAATTGTTGATTTGGTCGAAGAAATCTTTAATAGATTTATTTTATTCTTCAGCCTAAAGATTGCCTCCTTCACTTGCATTGATATCTCCCTAGACTTCATATTGATAGCTCCAGTCAAACAGCTGCCAAATGCCAATTAAACATCTGAAATCAACTCCAGACATTTAATCTGCTTCATTTGTTTTGAAGAAACAACAGAAAGGACCACACTTGGCCTTCAAACTCAGTTGTCCACATACTTTTGAGCCCCACAAAATGGAGATGTTATGTGTAAAATGGCTTTAATTCCTAAATGGTAAATGCCATATTTTAGTAAAATCTCTTAAATTAAAGCTGAAAGTCTGCTCTATAATAACACCTCGATTGTTTTATTTCAAATCCATTGTGGTGGTGTATAAAGGCAAAACGATAAAAACAGTGTTGTTGTCCAAATACTACTTGACCTTACTGTATCAGTGTGCACTTCCTCCAAATGTTAGTGTGAAAGTAATTCTGTGTGTGTTCGCAGAGTACCAACAGGGATTACATTTCCATGCAGTGAGCAGGCAGGTCAAAGGCCAGAAGATGTATTTACAGAGGGTCTGTTCATTTCGGCTGTCGATCTCATGAATTTGTCCCGTTTGTCAGATCCCACATTAACCTGCTGACCTGTCTGCAACCACATGCATTCATTAACATGTTTCACTGTAAGTCTGGGCTCAATTATATATAAATATAAAAGAAAAGGGTGCTCAAACAAAAATTTCTGTTCTCAGCGAGGCAGGAATTTCAGAGGTAACCACCAATGCCATGACCATTGCCCCTTTATTTGACTCTCTTGCCCTTATGAAAACTGTGTGCCTACCAGCCATTGTGGCATTCATTTCGTGCTCTCTGCTCCTCTGCCCTCTACAGCGTACCTTGCAAGTATTAACACTGAGGTAGCTTATGAAAGGAGATTGTAGTTAAAGACTACTAAAATGTCAAGTATTTTAACTCCATAGGAACAATCCTATACATAAATCTGGTTTTGAAAAACATATAACTACAGTGTTATCTGTCTTATAATAATTGTGACCACAAGACCCTACACTAAATTGTTTTAATGTTTTATTTAATAGACTGAAAAATTTGAATTAAACAGCTGAAGGTGAAAGGGTTATCTCACTTTAGGCCGACTTCAGGCTTTATTGTAGCCCATACAAAGCACATCTTAACAATATATTCTAGTTTCATAATTGTGGCTTAAATGTATGATATGTTAAAGAATTAGCTGTGTCTTTATATGTCTTGAAATTGATTAATAAACATGTAATACACCAAACCTGTCAACCCAACTAACAACTAGCACTGAAACAACTACCTTTTAACTCTGGAATCTGTCCAGCAGCAGACCAGCGGGAATTTGTATTATTTCTATCATTTCATTTCATTTACAGCACTTTAGTTCAGGACAGACGCCTGCTCTTTGAGAGTACACTATAGTTTGCCCATTTTAATCCACTTCAGAAACATGACATTAAATCCACTGTAACATTAATCACACCAAAGGTCTTTCGTCCACACAAGGACACTCGACAAGTTTCAATGCATTTGTCTTAATTTACCTAATCCTCACAACCATCATCAGCTGTTTTCTTGCGTGTTGACCACAGCTACCTGCAAAGAGCTACAGTAGCTTGGCTAGAAGTAGAGCCAACACTTGCTTTATATAAGAATATGACTTAATGTCCCAAAACATAAATAGTTAACATGAGGCACGTCCGCTCCTCATATGTCAGTGACTCTCTGCTTCAGACAGACTGATAAAGGAGAGTGAAGATAAATCCAGGTTTTAATACCAACAGTAAACTTGGAGATCTTTTTCCACTGCTACAGATAGAAGCAGAATCCAACGTGACTGCAGGTGATTAGTCCTCCAGGCTGTGCTGCCGGCTTTCTCTCCCAAAGCCGGCCAGCTAAGCAGCTAAGCAGGAGCTGTGCCACCTTGTCATCATCACACAGCTCTGCGACAAGAGCACATTTTTTTTCAAGTTTAATATTTTTCACTTTTCAAATTAGTATTACTGGATTGCTTGATAACCTCCTGGCTGTGAGCAGTTGGTCAGTCAACATGGAGATATGTGTCATGCAAAAATCACAGTATAATAAATCTGGGGATAGAAAAGCAACATACTCAACGTTCGCTATTTTTAGGATAATCATGATGCATGTGGGTGCTCATCTGTTGGTGTTTACGGTTTTATCAATAGCCAGCGTGCAAACTTAAGACTGAGTTTGAAATTGTGTGTCACAGAACCGTGCACTGTTGTTAAAACACTGTTTAAATGGAGCAGCTAATGCCAAACTGTTTCATACTGTTATGGTGTGCTTTTCTCTTTAATGCACAACTTTTCAGATATTTTCTTATGGGGGGAGTCAGCATCCTCTTTTTCGTGGTGCCAGCGTCGTCGACAATTAAGAACAGACTCATTTGGATAGAATCAAGGCGTTTCTTAAAAACAACATCATATGATATCATCATTTTGATCGTCATACCTCTGCTTGTGACGATATTGAACTGGAATTAAAATTTCAGCAGTCCTGATATGAAGAGTGTGACAAGTATCCGGCAGAGCATTCAGCCACTGTACCTCTGTGTGTCTGTCCTCGCCTTCCTGTCTATCTCTCTGACGTGTGTCTGCCGAATTTGCCCTTCCTAATTATCCCCCGGGGACAATAAAGACTGACTGAAGTGAAAACTGCTGTCTGTAAATGACTGTTCGGTTGTCTGTTGTCAGGGTACTGTGGTGTCACTGTATGAGAACCTGTCGACATTCGCAGCTGTTTGTCTGCCTGCCAGCCCGTCCGTCTCTTTGAATCAGTCACATTGTGTCCATCCCTCCTACTGCTCTATCATCTGGGTGTCGCTCAGCCACTTTTCCTTTCACATGGTTAACATTTTCACATCTTTGCTGCTGTCTGTCTCTCTGTTCACATCTTCATTCACTTTACATCTCCAAATTGTCAGCCTCTCCCTCAGACCAACCCACTCTCTTTATCATAGGTTTTGTTCATGGTCATTTCAAAAACTCTATTTATTTCACAGAAGGGATTTGAATCTGCTCTTTTTTTATTAAGGCCATCTGAAAGAGTAGAAAGAGATTCATCAGGCGCCAGTACTTCTGAATGGTGATCTCAGAATGGGAGGTTTGGGAAATTACATTTTCACTGGCAGTTCTGCCAGCTTGAAGCCTTTCTGAATGAAAAGAAATCATATTTCAATGCGCTGTATATTGTACAAGCTGTAATTACAATGTGTCACAAATTGTGTCGCGTTCACACCAGCCTTGTAGAGTCGGGTTGTACCAAACCCTGGAGCGGTTTGTTTGGGTTGATTTGAACGCTGTCTGAGACCTCTGGTGAGAACCAAACAGCCGAACTCTGGGCCACTCGAAAGAGGTGGTCTCGAACCGCCTGCAAGTGAACTCTGGAGTGGATCATCACTGGTGTGAGCCCCATCCGCACCAATCATTGCAAGTGTACTATTGACACGTAAGTTCCTGTTTTCTGAGCCGAAGGAGAAGTTAGCAAGTTGTGGCTAACAAAATGAGTGGTAGGGGACAAACATGGTGCTATGAGGAACAAAAATGCACTCTGTAAATATGGGCAGCAGAGAACATTTGTCAGCTGTTTGAAAAATTCACACAAAAAGAGAGGTGTTCAAAGTCTTCCATGAAAAAATGAAGCAGATTGGTCTTTAAAGTGTTGAGCAGTGTCGCGTTAAAGTAAGAAGCTGCGTCAACCTTACAAAAAAATATGCGATGCCCTGCAAAAATGGCAACTCTTCGGATATGAAAAGGCAAATTTATTCTGTATGACGACCTCAAAAATATTTTGAATACAAGATGGAAAAACAGGCGAGGCTATATTTAGCTGTGTTAAGTTTTGACTCATAGATCTCCTTTGTGTTGCTAACAGATCGTAGTGGGAGCTCATTAGAGCCAGCCGTCTTGGTACATTCTCCTTATTGAAGAATGTCTCTCACCAAAGGCCCCGATTATTAGATTAAAAATTAAAAAAAAATGCATGTCGTCCGACCATACTTTTGTCCGCGCCATCCGCTAACATCTGGTGATATGTATCCAGATCAAATCAAATCAAATCAAATCGAATTTTATTTGTATAGCCCGAAATCACAATTTACACATTATCTCACTGGGCTTTGACAAACTGTACAGATGTGACATCCTCTGCCCTTAGACCCTTGAACCGGGTGAGGAAAAACTTACAAAACCCTAAACAGGGAAAATAAGAAACCTCAGGAAGATCCACAGAGGAGGGATCCTTCTTCCTAGGACGGACAGACGTGCAATAAATGTCACTTGTACAGAACACAAAAACATGATAACAACAGTTCATTTAGAATGCATAAAACATCCATGAGTCCCAGAGTCTGTGGATTCTATGAGTCCGGATGTATGGAAAGTCTAGTGATCCAGACGCAGGTGGACTCTGTTGGTCCAGGAGTCATTGTACTCCATGTAGGAAGATCTGGGTGTTGCTGAGTCCAAGAGTATGTAGAATCTATAAATCCAGGGATATGTGAGGTGTAGTGGTCCAGAAGCAGGTGTAGTCTATTGATCCAGAAGCCATTGTGATCTGTGGGTCCCGATTTGCACTTGGAAATCCAGCCTAGGATCCAAGTCACAGGATCTCCTTTCCTAATGTGGCCAGGGGGCATCAGGCAGGACCACAGCAGCACCTCCCACCGCGACCTAGAAAAACCTGCAGGATGGTAAAGCACAACGACTCCGGGGAAGAAGTAAAGTTAGTGTAAGGATATGGACATTTACAGGAGCAGAGAAGGAGTCGGAGTCAGAGGGGGGAGAGAAGAAAGCTCAGTGACTCATGGAGTGTTCCCCCAGCAACCTAAGCCTATAGCAGCATAACTAAGGGCTAGATAGGCCAGCCTTAACTATAAGCTTTATCAAAAAGGAAGGTTTTAAGTCTACTCTTAAAATCAGAGAGTGTGTCTGCCTCCCGTACCAAGACTGGAAGATAGTTCCACAGGAGAGGAGCTTGATAGCTGAAAGCTCTGCCTCCCATTCTACTTTTGGAAATTCTTGGGATCACCAATAACCCTGCATCCTGGGAGCGTAAGGTTCTGGATGGGCGATAGGGTACTATGAGCTGTTCAAGATAAGATGGTGACTGACCATGAATTGCTTTGTAGGTGAGGACAAGGATTTTAAATTCTATTCTGAATTTAACTGGGAGCCAGTGCAGAGAAACCAGTATGGGGGAAATATGGTCTCTGATATTAGTTCTAGTCAGTACACACGCTGCTGCATTTTGGATTAACTGAAGAGTTTTTAAAATCTTGTGAGGGCAACCTGAAAATAAAGAATTACAGTAGTCCAGCCTGGAAGAAACAAACGCATGAACTAGTTTTTCTGCATCTTATGGAGATGCAGAAATCAAGATAAGCAGGAAAATAACTTGTCAATGCTTTATGATGTAGGCTGCAGTAGTTATTGTGAGGGATTTTTTTTTTAATCTGCCTAACCATCTTTAAATAATTAAAGAGAATTCCGTCCAAGCAACTTTTGTGTGTAATTTTATGGTCTGTTTGAGATTTGCCTTTGTGACAGTGAACCAAACCAAACAAAAAATGAAACAGTGTATCCAATTTTCATCTGTTTCGCACCAAGGAAGCAAACTGTTAAGTGTGAACACAACCTTAAAGTAACATCACGTTTCAAATTACTGCTCTTCAATGAGGCTCACTCGGAACTATTAAATCATTAAAGGTACAGTCAAATACGCCAAATAATACATCAAAGGTGTACATGTCCATCAAAAATTTTCACAAGTCCTCAAACCACTACTGCTTTCTCTATCTGTATGAGAGGAATGTTCCAAAAACTCTTAATAGTATTGGTAAATAAATACATGCACACATATAAGATGGCTCCATCAAGATGAACTTGCTTGGATTGATTTTAGTGGAGTATTCTTTTACTCGACCAGCTGTTGATTAATGTCATTAGTTTCTTTAGAGTCTGAGCAGAATAAATTCATATTCTTCGTATTAGTATAAGTGTTCATAATTGGCATGCATGATATTCACTGGGGCAATAAATAATAAGCCCATCATCCATCCATTTTTTACTGATTATCCTGTTAGTGGTCGTGGAGGGGGCTGGAGTCTATCTCAGCATCTTCGGGTGAAGGTGGGGACACCCTGGACAAGTTGCCAGTTCATCACACGGCTGACCTATAGAGACAAACAACCATCCACACTCACATTCCCACCTGCGGGCAATTTAGAGTGACCAATTAACCTACCCCCAGTTTGCATGTTTTTGGAATGTGGGAGGAAGCCGGAGTACCCGGAGAGAACCCACGCAGACAACATGCAACCTCACAGAAACGTCCTGACCCAGAATCGAACCCAGGACCTTCTTGCTGTGAGGTGACAGCGCTAACCACTGCACCACTGTGCCGTTGATGGCAGAATTTATATTATGGACTGATAATGAAATTGTAGAGCTGATAATATGAAGTGAAAGTACTCTCTGACTATTGAAATATTCAAGTATCTCTACAATCTAGGTGAAGATATGCACCTTTAAAAGAGTCAAAACTCATCAAACCGCCTTAGGGTAAAGTCACACAATGTGGATGCTTATTACTGTTTCAGTGAGACAACATTAAGAGCCATCAGAGAGCGCATAGAAGAGAAAATTAGAATTAAATAGAAAACAAAACAAGAGAATAAAATACACTAATTACACATACCGTCTGGCTTTTAAATTCCATTGCCAATTGTTGTAATTTTTTTTTACATTGAAGTTATTTTCTAAATCAATTCAATTGAGTTTTGTGTTTAAAAAAAATATATTTTTGAAAATAAGCTGCCGTTGAATTCAGCATGTGTATGTTAGAGGCAGTGGAATTTTGGTCTATAGGATTGGTCAAAATTTTTCCCTATGTTAACAAATGAGAATTTGGGGAATTCGAGAGCTTGACCTATAAACTATTTCAAGAATCTAAGAAATAAAAAAAAGTTCATCTCCAGAAGTAATATGTTTTTGGCTGGGTTTTTGCTGAGAATACACGGCAGTGTGCAAACCTGACAATCATCCTGAAAGGATCTAACAACCCAACCAGTCAGGGCCGCCGCCCTTGGTTGCCCATTTAGTGTCAGGGTCAGCTTTGAGGTACCAGCCTTTTGAATATTATGATTTAATAATTAATGAGTATAGGCATAACAGTTGATTATTTGTGCTGTACTGTACATAAAATTTGCAAAGATAACCATTAAGAACCATTAAAAACTATTTCATCCTTCTTCTGGATTCCCCAAAACACCAGTCTGTCTGAAGAACACACTATACTAATAAGCTACATGTTTAAATTAAGTTTAATATTTGTTTAAATACTGCTGATTCAGCATGACAGCACATGTAGGCATGCAGCTTCATGTAGCTTCATGGCGTTTTTTTGAAAAGCCAGGACATTTGTCCACATTAGGAGTAATTGTACTATAAGTAGAGGCTGTTTTTGTACATGAAAGGTAGTTTTGGGATAGTTGAAAAAAAACCTAATTTCATGGCTCTTCTCTTTTAAAGATGTTGTTCTCAGATGGTAAGTCATCTTTATAATCAGAGTGAAGCACACACATGCTCCACACTCAGGCGCACACTTTCTATCAATTATGCCCAAGTAAATGTCGTGGGAGCGCTTGTTAGGGCCATCAAGTGCCTTAATGTGCCAGGGGAGGAGATGAGTGATGGAATTAAACAAAGGAGGTCGGTTTTGTGCCTTTCATCCTCCTGTGTCTTTAGCGACAGGCGTGTTATTAGTTTGTACACTGATTAAAGGAAAAGCTTGTGTAAATGCTCATTCTTTTAGTATTCATACACCAATATGTATTTTGTTCAGTCACTACCTTAGTCTTTTTTTTTGTTTATCATGTTTGATAACTCTGCAAATTACAAGGATGACTTTATTGATTAAATTAATATTCATTCTTCAAGTTAGCTCTCTGCTCACTGCAGTAGCAGACTGATGAACAGGTTTTTTTTTTAACCTCAATTATAACAAGTGCTAATGAAGACAATGATAAAAGAACAGCAGGCTGCCAATGATTTATAAGATAAGATATGTAGCATTTCCTCATTACATTGTCTAAAAATAACTTTTATTACATATTTTGTTGAATTGTGTAGCAGACTTTCCCTATGACCAATCCCAGAGAAAACCATAGCTCTATCCATGGTAACTTTTTTATTGTTTGCTTTTGCACTATAACTTTTGGGAGAGTTGAATTGTTTCAAAGAAACTTCAAAATCTAACTGATTTATTTAGTGTTTTTACAGCTTTTAATTACCTTGTCTGTTTGTTTGGAAGACGATGAGACCCAGGTGGATATTTCAGCTCTTGATAAGAACTTGTGAATGCAGTAAAGGCAACTCTGCCTGCTCCCTGCAACTTTGAGGAAAGGAACCCTGGTTTTGGGTCACTGTAGGAGCAAGTAAACAATAAATGTGATCTCAAATGTAACCTCATGCACAAATCTGTTTCAGCACCATCCATAAAGAAGACTTATGAAAGAAATCTAAAAACTTGGCATGAAGGAAGTTAGCTCTGCAGTCATCAATGCCATATTAATATCGTTATATACCTACTGTACACACTCTCTCTTTTACAATCTTAGTAAATTAATATGCATTTTTTTTTACTTAAAAGTTCAGCTGCTGGACAAAAGCTGTCTCCTTAAAATCCATAATTAGTGTCTGAATGATGTGTGCTCAATGCATGGCTGTCAGATTTATGCTGTGCCTTTTTGGTTTATCAAGGGTGCCAATTCGCTGCCCCTCCTGTTATTAAAAACTCTATATTTAAATGGAAAATAGCTTCTATTACTTTTGTGTTATATGCCTGTGTGTACATTCAAGCCGTGACATGAATTCCTACAGAGAAATGAAGAAGCTGCTTACAGTCATCTGTGTCTGAAGTGTGCTCTTTTCTCTGCCTGACAGCTATATGTGTGTAACTTGTTTGGCTTTGCCTGCTGCTGCTCCTGATTTGTTGACACAACTCCTTGAAAATAACTGCATCTTGCCAGATAGCACCATTTCTAATTGAAGATGGATTAATCAATAGTTAATTTGTTATGGTGCAGACACATTTTTATTTTTTATGTCAATATCCATATTAATTTCTGGCTAATAATGATGTGTCCAACCTGGCAACACCAGCAAGTGTAGCTGGTAGGCTGCCAGGCTGGACAAACAGCAGGGGCACCATGCTGCTGGGAATGTAGCCAGTACCGATGGCTTATGGTGAATGATTAGCTGAAAATAGTATTGATTCACTGCTACAGAATCCATTCAGCCAGAGGAATTCTGAAAAGCTAACAAGCCTAAAAACCTCCAGATATAAAAACATACCTGAGTTGATCTCCCCTTGCTCTGTTGTCATGCATACGTACTCCTCATGAGATCAAGGCGGACACAGTTTTTGTTGCCAGACACCAGTTGCTTTCCATTGACCGTAAGACCCAGGGATAATGGGAAGCGGCTGTCTGATAAAAGCTGATTACCTTATAAATTGAATCAACAATCGGACTCTATGGAAACTTTTACTTTTCTATTTCGATTTAAAATGTCTGATTTTCAAGGTTTATTTTGAATTGGTGACATTTATTAGTCACACACAATAAATATTTTAAACTCCATAAAAAGTATGAAGGCTATATAAAGGCTACTGTAGTGTACTGTATAATTTATTAACACTGGGTTGATTTCATTATTAAAGAAGGATTTGGATTAAAATACCTGGTTACCTTCTTTTGTACAAAAAGCAATATTTTTTAATGCTGACTGTGCAAGACGTGTTGGGTTATTGTATCAAAAGAAATACTGTGATCCCAGCATTACTCTTGATATTAGATTTTAATAATTTCAATTTAAGATGACGCAGTCTTGACCATTACTTTGCTGCATCCTGGTGTTCTTTTGGTTGACTATATGTACATGAATAAACTGCGAATTAGGTTCTTGTGTCATTACAGAGCAAGCGATCAATGAACTGAAAAGGACATGCCTTGGTTGTGTTTGGGGTGGATGTAATGGCTGAATTGGAAACGATCAGAACAGTCTTCCTTGGTGGCTATGGATCATTAGCATGATTGATTAGACTGTCTGATGACTGGTTGGATCCATCACAATGATCCATTCTGAGGAAAAAATGAAAAAAGAAAAAAAAATAATTACGCTTTAAACTTCACATTAATCATGTTTCACAATTTCATTACGTCATCCTAAAAGCCAGGTCATCTAATCTGTTAACAGCTCATGCTCATTTTTTCAACCGGGTCATATTACACCAAGCTCATTGAATTCAATGCTTTTGGTATCTATAGACCCATTTTTTCTGGACTGCTGAATAGAATTTCCATTAACTTGAATGTATGTAACCATAAGCCAGAAGGAAGCTGATTGTCATTTTAGTGCATATTTAACATTATCATTCAAGAAAGTCATGGTTTATTTTCTCTGTGATCATTCAAATGATTTTTGATGTGATAAAACATTTTACAAACCTAAATTCTCTGAAAGGTTGAGAAGGTTGAGTGCTTTTTCACATTCGTTTTAAAATTAATCAAAATATACCTTAAATGATATACCTTAGTGTTTCATCCATCCATCCATTTTCTACTGCTTATCCTGTTGGGGGGGGGGGGTGCTGAGAGCATATATGGAGAATGCATATAGAAAGCATATAGCATATATGGAGAAAGATGTGGAGGTAGCAGATGATACAGTTAAACTTTAAACCTTAGGTCATGTTCACATCGGCCTTGTTTGGTACAATTGAACTGAACCTTGGAGCATTTACCCCCCCGCTGCGATTCATATGGGTTGGTTTGAACACAGTCCGAGACTTCTGGAGTGAGCCAAACAACCAGAGTCTGGTCCGCTTGAAGGAGGTGGTGTCGGACTGCTTGCAAATTAACTTTGGAATGATCATCACTGGTGTGAACCCCATCTGCATCAAATCACTGCAAGTGTATTAGCTACATATTATTTCCTGTTTTGGTAGCTGAAGGAGAAGTTACAAAGTTGGGGCTTCCAAATTTTGTGGCAGGGGACAAACCTGGAGCTTCGAAGGACAAGAATGCCCTCTGTAGATATGGGCAGAAGAGAACATTTCTGAAAAAAGTATACAGGAACACACTGGTGTGCAAAATCTTCAGCAAAAGACCGAAGCAGAATGTTTTTAACCAAAGTTTGTAACCCAACGTGCCCTCTGCCTCTGGATTTTGCTTCTGCTCGCTCCCTGTCTGCCTGCTGCATGCCTAGACTGCCCTCTTCGGAGGGTCCTGTCTAATTCAGCACTTGTTGTGTGCTCGCCACTAAATCATCGACACTCCATGATGCACTGAGCTCTCTTCTCTGCCCCATCTGACTCAGACTTTATCTTTGCTCCTCTAAATGTCCATATTCTTACACTAACTTTACTTCTTCCCTAGAGTCTTTGTGCATTCTGCCTGATGCCTACTGCTTGAATTAGGACAGGAGATCCTGTGACTTGGATTCTAGGCTGGATTTCCAATTGCAAATCGGGATCCACAGATTACAGTGGCATCTGGACCAAAAGACTACACCTGCTTCTGGATCACTATACCTCACATATCCCTGGACTTACAGATTCCAATTATTCTTGGGCTCACTGACTACATCAGCAACACTCAGATCTTTCTACATGGAGTACAAGGACTCCTGGACCAACAGAGTACACCTGCGTCTGGATCACTAGACATCCCATACATCCGGATTTATAGATTCCACAGACTCTGGGACTCATGCATGTTTTATATATTCTAAGTAAACTGTTACTTTCATGTTGCTGTGTTCTGTACAAGTGACATTTATTGCACGTCTGTCTGTCCTAGGAAGAAGGATCCCTCCTCTGGGTTCTTCCTGAGGTTTCTTATTTTCCCTGTTAAGTTTTTCCTCACCCGGTTCGAGGGTCTAAGGGCAGAGGATGTCACATCTGTACAGTTTGTCAAAGCCCAGTGAGATAATGTGTAAATTGTGATTTTGGGCTTTACAAATAAAATTTGATTTGATTTAGTACTGTAGCGGAGACAAAACTCTTCTTTAACCATTGGAAGGCTGCTTCAGCTTGAAAAGAACAGAAGGACTGTGTCTTGGAGGATGTGAGAGCATGGAGAGGAGCAGCAACAGAACTGACATTTCTATTGTATCCCCTGTAGAAATTTGCATATCCCAAAAAATGCTGTACTTCTATATCTTTTCGCGAGGACGGAGGTGGCCACTCATTTACGGCTTGGACATTCTGTTGGTCCATCTTAATTTGACCTTCTCATATAACGTATCCTAGAAAGGCAACTGAGTTAACATAAAATTCACATTTTTCAGCCTTTACATAAAGTTTATAGGTCAACAATCTTTGTAGAACTTACAGTAGCAACATCTTTAAATCAGGAGAGAAGATTAGGAAGTCTTCCAGATGCACAACCTTATGGTTAAGGAGATCTCTCAGAAATGGGCCGACCAAGATATGGTGTATGTCCTGATCAGCTTCAAAGTCTGATACAAATGTGACACGCATAGCAAAACTCCTGGGTGTATCTGTGAGGACAGTGAGGCGCTGCATGAAAGACAATGACCTTTCCATAGGGGAGTCCTACAGTCCTACATCTAAATGATGAACAACTACACAGTTTGGTCATGTCAGTGAAGGCCAGGACAACACATGTAGGATACCGGATAATGCAAGGAATCCTCTTGGCAATTGGCCACCATGTGCAGTGGAACAGAGTGTCTTCATCAATGCATTAAGTAGATTCTGTAGGCGTTCTCTCCAGATTGACAAGGATGGGGTGAGAGTCAAGAGGCGACCTATTCCGTTCAGGGTCCTCTCCACTTAGTGCATATTGATTACAATCATAAACCAATCAGGTAAGCCCCTTTTTATTTTTTGCATATTTTTTGCATATTTTTGCATGATATTTTGTCTCGACACATGATTCACTAACAATTTCAATGTAATACCTTTACCTTACAAATTTGAAGCTACATTTAAAGAAAAAAAAAAAAAATTGTCATTGTAAACAAACCACTAAGTACTACATGTTGCTTGCTTATCATACAGATATGGCGTTATTTTCGGAGGGATTGATGGCTTTTCAAGAAAGGCAATTTCATGTCTTATAAGAACCATTTGTAGACAAGGTTTATGAACTGTAAAAATGTCAAATTAAGGGAACTGTCTACCTTTTAAACTTTACACTATATGTCCTACAATAGTGTATATATTACTGTTTTCTATTATAGTAAACATATTGTGAATCAGTATCTTCTTTAAAAAAAAAAAAAAAAATACACATTTACAGGTCTTGCCATTTGATGCTGTTCAAATTAGACATTTTTTCCTTCCTTTTTTGAGGCAGTTCAAAAGTATAGGCTTTCCATTAAGGTAAGACGGAGTAATAGTGCTTCTTCCACAGTGATAGGGAAAGTGTGTCAACTGTTGATTGACAATATTTTATATTGTAATTGACATTTTTTGAATAGTTTGATCATTTTTACAGTTCGAAAACATTGCTGTATAGTATTTTGGCCAGTGAGCAGATGACCTGAAAAAACACAAGACTTTTGGTAAAAAGCACTGCTTTATTTACATTAATTGTTTTAGATAAATTTTGAATAAAAATCAAGGCATCAAGTTATCTATATAAATCAAAATGACGAGCAAATTTGTCTTGTGCCTTGTTGATGATCACATGAAAAAAACAGTTCTATATCAACTGACCTATCTAGCCTGGATAAACAGCTGTCAAAAATTCTAAGCTGATACAACATTATGTAATAACATGGTAAAAAGACAATAAATAAATAAAATAAATAATAGTTATGTAGGGCCTATATTATTTCTTACATTACAAGCCTTACATACCTTAATAAATTATACACAATTAACATTTCCTTTTCTTGCATCATACAATATCTATTTTTGTGACTAACAGTAAAGCCACACGGTAAGAACAAAAAACTGTATCTCTTTCCTGAATACTGCTTGTCTGTGACAGTTCAGCCATTTTAAAAGAGGCGATGTTTTTACTGAAAACAGTCATAAAACTGGTTATTGCTGTATATTCGATAAATATTAGCACATTAACAGCAAGTTTTCACACCATGTGAAATTCTTGGCCCAGGTGAAAAACCTCATCCAAGACCTTTTTGAACTGGTCAAAGGGCTTCATATGTCTCACAGGATGCACAATTGTCTTAGCACATGCTGACACAACAGGGTAACAGACACTGAGTTGTCAGCACTGCAGTCATGATTAAACTTGACAGTTACGCCAAAATCTTTTTTATCTGAAAGAAGAAGTGGGACATGACCTTGGCCTGTGATCCTCTGCAGAAACCTGGCAGGAGTGATGGAATCTGAGGCATCTTCGCCAGCTCCATGTCCATTCTCCCCAGCTATAAAGAAAAACTAAAAATAAATTTTACTAAAAAGGTTATGTGACAGCTAACAAGATGTATTGATATTAAGTTTTTTTAAGGAAACAATTCAAAGTGACGCACCTATGCTGACATACATGGACATAATATTTAGATTTTATTTAGCATATCCCATAAATGTTACATGCTGGACCTTGTGGTATCCATTAACATTAAGTTTTTTTTAGAAGATTACAAACTTTCATTAATCCTTTAGTGTTTAAAACGGTCATATTTCACAAGGCTTAATAGTTAAAGGATATAACAAAATACCTCCAGCTTCATACAGAAAGTCTTGAATGAAGTTCATTATCTCCAACTGGTCTTGATGCCTGCTAGTGCCCCTTTCACTCAGTTGAAGGAGGATGGATGTCATGACAAATTCTGCATTCAGCTATAATGAGAAATTTAACATGTAAAACTTCAAATAATATATTTTTATATTCACTGTGTTTCAGTAATAAATGGCATTCTTGGTTTTCTTCACTTTCAGATCTTCCCAAGAAAAAAATAAGGGCTGGCAGATGTCTGGGTACTGCTTAATTAAAGAGAGGGGGCCCTACAAATGCAGGAAATCACTCAGTTGTTCCGACATAGGCAGCACCCTCACCATTACATTGAGTATGATGGCTCTACAACAGGAAAAATAGAGAACCTTGCTCATGAAATATACTTTCTTTTAAAAACTAAAGTACATGCATAGGTATACCAAACAATTGATTTTTTGTTTTGAACAGTGAAAGCTCCAGCACATCAATTTATGATTTCTTTAGAGAGGCTTGGAATTGAATCTTCAGTTGACAACTCAGCCTGAAAATAAGTAATACATTGTTAGTCCCAAAGCAATTTTTATGTAGTAATTTCTCCATACTGTATCTGGCCAATTAACTCTTGTAACTGGACGTTTGCCACAGCATCCCTGTTGAGAATGGTTGGGTTTACCTGCCACAGCAGAGCTAAAAAAGGTGGGTGCTGGCCCTCCTTGTCCCAAACTGACAGCAAAAATCTCCCCAACTGTCCTGTTTACATACATTGAGTATGTAAATATAACTAATGTCAGAAAAACAAAGGATATGTTTTTCCTTAGCTGCATGAAAAACAAACACAGCTGTAGACTCCACTATCAAGATCAATATGAGTATTTTGGACTTTTTTGATGATGTGGTCCCTCAAAGAAAAGACACTTAATTCCTACACACAAGTATTATACATTTAAAAAAAAAAAAAAATGTTTCCGTTGCTGTGGTAGCACATAAAATAATAAGCCAACTCCAAAAGCCAATTACTTTAAATTAGAATAGTTTATTATAACCAAAATGTGACAGACCTTAATCCTACAGTTAAATTTAATAATGTGTCACGATTGGTGGACACGATTGATTTAGCACTTTATGAGTCTGAAGGAGAATGTAATTATCTTAGTTTTTGCTTTACCTGTGAGAATTTGTTTTCTGAGAACACCTGGGTCCACTCCTGCTTCTCCAAAGAAGGTCACTTTCGTTGCAATGAGTGAATTTTTCTTTTGACGTTGCTAGTGAGCGGACATGGGCCCACCACCCACAGGACGAACTGTAGGGGTGTGGTGCTATGCGGATAGGGTGGCAGTCAAAGGCAGGGGCCTTGGATGTTTGATACCCGTTTACTGAAGCTGGCTATTGGAACACGGAATGTTATCTCTCTGGTGGGGAAAGATCTTGAGTTTGTGCAAGAGGTTGAGAGATATGGGCTAGATATAGTCAGCCTAACTTTAACACACAGTTCGGGTTCTGGAACCAGTCTTCTTGAGTGGAGTTGGACTCTTTTCTATGCTGGAGTTGTCTCAGGTGAGAGGTGAAGAGCAGGTGTGGGCTTATTAATACCTCCCTGGTTCTCAGCCAGTGTGTTGGAGTTTACCCCGGTGGACAAAAGGGTGCTTCCCTGCGTCTTCGGTCCTGACTGAGGTTTCCTTACTGAAGTTTCCTGACTGTGGTTTGCGCCTATGCGCCATATAGCAGTTCAGAGTACCCACCCTTTTTGGAGTCCTTGGAACAGGTGCTGGAAAGTGCCCCTACTGGTGACTCCATCATCCTAGGAGACTTCAACGCTCATGTGGGCAATGACAGCAAGATCTGGACGGGTGTGGTGGGAGGAATAGCTTGTCCAATCTAAACCCGAGTGGTGTTCAGTTATTGTATTTCTGTGCTAGTCACAGTTTGTCCATAACTAACACCATGTTCAGCCATAAGAGTGTCCATAAGTGCACTTTGAGCCAGGACACCCTAGGTCAACAGTCAATGATTAACTTTGTAGTCGTATCATCTGATCTGCAACCGTATGTGCTGGACACTGGGGTAAAGAGAGGAGCAGAGCTGTCAACTGATCACCACCTGGTGGTGAGTTGGATCAGGTGGTGGGGGAGGAAGCCTGACAGATTGGGTAAGCCCAAGCGAATAGTGAGGGTCTGCTGGGAACGTCTGACTGAGGACCCTGTGAAAATGGTCTTCAACTCCCACCTCCCTCTTCTGAGTTGTTTTTCAGCAAGCCTACGTCTGGTCGTCCTTTTTGGCATCCAGGAGACCTAAATCCCAAATGAGTTGTCTTCAATAGTATTGAGGCTGAAAAAAAGTTTAAATGTGGGCAGAGACCAGCAGTTTCAGGGGAAGGGCTCACAAGCACTAAGGTTGCACATACAGCAAGGATATCATAATACATAGGGGGGGTGTGGTTACAGCCTTTGCTCTTAGCACCATTACTCCTCTCCTCCTCCATCTTTACATAGCAAATGTTGGTGTAATATGCACTGACACTGACAAAGCCGAGAAACCCATCACATGGAGGATATTGAAGCTTGAAAAACAAGTGAGACTTTAATTATGCAATGTGAATCAATACATGGGGAGACTCCGTAATATAGTTTTTCCACTCTACTGGGCCCTGAAACAGCTTAAAAAAGAGCATTTTCCCACTTGAAATATTAAATAAATCAAGCATGCCTCATATTTAATTCAAGTTTTACACCAGTACATTTTTGCCTGGACTAGATCTGCATCTGTGACCAAATCTTTGCCGAATATTACAAAAAAAAAGAAAAAAAAAAGAAGCCTGTCAGGGACACAAGCACTTTATTGGAAATCAAATCTGTCATCCCTGACGTTGGCTGGGGGCCTGGAGGGTAAATAGAGAAAATTTCATTAAAGAGGAGGCAGCCCCATTGGTTAATTGACAAACATTGATTAAGTTTCCTCACAGCAGGATTCTCATGCTGCTTCTATTTTTTTCCATCATCTTGTATCTTAACTACCCATATACACACACATTTATACTCATAGTAGGACATTTCTGTCATTATTCCTCCACCTGTAATCCTAACAGTGATCAGTGATCACCCAAAAATGCAAAGAAATATATCCGTACTGTATATGTAATAAAAATTAAGATACTTTTTAAAGTAACTCCCACATCAACACACCTATTTGGATCTGTTTATGTCTTCCTAATTTTAAAAAATGGTAAGATTAAGGTTACTTTAACACCAAAATGCATTAGAGCTGGGTGATATGACGCTATGTATCACGGTAGAGGAGAAAAATGTCTCTCTGGAGATACATACCTCTTTATAAGGCTTTAACTACCTGCAACCTGACTTATGGCAGCTTTTTACACCATTTAACTCTCTCCTTCCACTTTACATTGCTATTAGGACAATAATTACAATTAAACCAGGTATAAATTGACTAATCTGTCAGCCAAATTTTACAACACAGAGCGTTCCTGCTCCAGGACCTTGTCATGTTCTGTGATTACAGTATCTTGAGCCGAGTCCACATGGTTGAAATCACAGTCAGGCTGGAGAGTGTTGTTGAAGCCATCTGCCTCATTTGAAAAGCCTTTGCATACGCACCAGACACATCCTGCAAGGTTGAGGATTTAGAATACATAATACTGCACCTGTGGAATTATCTTAGCGATTACTGAAAAGCATGCGTTTTCTAGATGTGTGCTTTTCATCTGCCAGTAGCGAGTGATCCGTTTTGAACGATTACAGCGGAGTATTGCTGCCTGAGGAATTATGAGTCCAAAAATTTCAATCTTTGCCTGAAGGGAATCCTATCTAGCACTCTGTTCATAGATTCAGTTCAAATTTGGCTAAAATACCAATTTTCTCCAGGGTTGGACTAGCTCGGATTGTATGCCAATACCTTCTTTTTATTGAGACTACGGAGAGATTTTTTTAAATTCTGAACTTGTCTGAGGAAGATTTCATGAGCATCTATTTAGGTTTTCCAGCACTGTGCTTTCTGCACTCTAGCACATCCACACCCTGGAACATGCTCGCCTTAAATGACAGTGTAAGATGACTGTGACGGCTTGAAATGACTGTGTATGAGAAACAAGTAATATCTATTTACCCAAATCCATGAAGGTTAAGCCAAAGAGGATAGGAAGTAGGCTGGTGAGTGGCAAGTATTTTCAATACTACCAGAATGGACACAATGCACCTTCTTTTTTGGGGGGGTTTAATTTTGCATTTTTCTCATTAAGAATGAATTAACTACATCATTTTTAAAAACAGCTTAAGTTTTCTGGGTCTCTTACATTGATTCTCTTTTAATTATTACCCTGTTAGAAAATCTGTATTCACTGGGGGGAAAAAAACAACAAAGAAAAACAGGGACTATATGCATTTATATGCTGGTCTACGTTTGTTTTCCAGCTAAGTATTATCTTTGTGATCTATCAATAATAATTCAATGTTATGTTGCTCTGATGTATCTTATACTAAATCATTTCACACACTGTTTGTGTGTAAATAGCTAGTGATGTGTCTAGTAAATCCTCCACAGACTTAACTATCCCATTTTACTCATTCCGGTCTAGCCTTTGGTATGGCATTTGCAATCTTTATAGACCGGACTTTTAAAGGCCACATCTTAGAAGGATGCAGCCCCTGAATTGGGACACATCTTCTGTTTGGGAGTCTACCTGACACAACAGGTATTTGCTAGTGGTTGCACCAAAATTGGACCACAAAAAGCAGCCAGACAGAGAGAACGTGTCCATTGATGAGTACCCGAAATAAACAGGCTGCGGTTTTGTCAGGCTTGATTAGTAATGAGGTAGGTTCCCAAGGCAGACAAGATGATGTACATCTTGACTATTAATGTGTTGGCTATAAAGATGGTTGAAGTTGTGTAGAATCTTAATAACATTTATAATGTATTTAGCTGTGTCTTCAATTCCGAGTGAAAACTATGTAACAAGATAATGTGCACGCTGGCCACCTTGTCATTCACAACAAATTTTTTTGGTAATGCTAGTAAAAGTTCATTATGTTGATTGAATTTTTGGACATCACTAGCACATGATGAGATTAGTTGTGCATGGCGTTTTTTAAAAGTTATTACTTTAGTGTATTTTTCTCCCAGTATATTCTTGACAGCATAAATGTACATAAATGCAACCTTTTCAAATATGAAAATACGGTCAAGATATAGTGCAGTATAGTTGTTACTAAATAGCATACCTTCATGACTCACCCATTTCTTTACATTCCTAAAACCAAGGGCAGATTAGGGCTACTACCAAGGGCAGTCGGGAGCCAACAACTCAGGACAGAGATGAGGTTGTTGGAACTGAGGAGCTTGGAAAAGAAGAGGTAGAAGTGAACCGTGCACTGATGTTGCAGCGGAGCATACTGAGGCCCTTCGAGAAAGAATAGGTTTGTACCATCTGTGCCTGTAATGGCTATACACTGTATGTGGAATTTGATGTAATAATAAAGAGTGTACACAAAACAATTCTAAAACAATTAGAATTTCACCCTGTATGCTTTTTATCAACTAGATTGATGTGATCTGGATCGTCCCCCTTTTTTTTTTTTTTTTCAGATTTTTACTAAATAGGGGATAGGGATAATTTTAAGTCACTCCTGTTTAATTTGCAACTAATATTAATTTGAAGCACCATGTTGACATGTGGCCAACATAATGTTAAAACAAACAATGCGCTGTGAGTCAACTATGCAGGTCGATTGACGTATGGCAAGGGATTATTTGGCCTTGTCAGAGGTCTGCGCTCTCTAAGTACAGACTAGGTTTTGTTTAGCAAGGCTTCTTCGAGTGGAGGGACCATAAAAAGACTCTTTATAATCAGCGACCAGAGCTGGTTCCTGGTGCATCAACACTAGCATAACTTTCTGAGATCTATGGCAGCCTTGTATTTATGATTTTGCATAAAACTGTAATCAGTTACTTCTACAGATTGTATGTATTGTACATACTGTATACAATTGAATCCAATCGAGAAGAGGAAGCTAATCACAGGGGAGGGAAAACAAGTATGTGTGACGAACAACAAAACAAAGGATTAAAATCTTCAAAATTAAACAAGAAACAAAGATGACATTTTTTTAAACAGAACAATATAATTATTGTATGATAATATTCGTATTGTTGGTTGAGATGGGACTTTTTCCTTTTCTTTTTAAAAATTAAAGCTCTTGGTCATTTTACATATTTCATGTAATCTCATTTCCAGTTTGTGATAAACTAATTACATGATATTAAACTTATTTTTGCTGCACAAGAATCGTTGCCTCTCTTGCTCAAGCCTTACAGAAAAGTAGTGTATCCCAGTGTGCTATAAGTATACTTAAAAATGAAATAATATACTTCAGTAAACTTGGTTTATACTTAAAAGTTTAAAGAAAAGTCTTATATCATATATTTGAAATATATTTGAAAGTTGTAAATTTGACTAATACTTGGCTACTTCGCTAATAGTACACGTGCCAAGATATACTAAGTATTTATCATAGTATAAGTATTTTTTAAGTTAATGATTTGTAATTGCTCTTTCAACTGAGTAGGCTATAAAAGGTTTTTCTCTACATTGGCTTTAATATCTCAGCATGTATTTTTAATACCATGTTATAAACCTACATGTTCAAGTTTGTTGTTACAAGTCTTATCGAGTTCAATAGATTAATACAGTTAAGTAATATGCTAAGTAAACTTAAAGTAAAATTACAGATATAATTAAGTATTAAAAATAAGTTAACTTGTAGTTAACTGAGAATATACTTAAAAGTGTATTTTTGTTTACTAAAAGTGGTGTATAAGTATATTAATAGTAGGACTGGGATAAAAGCTTGAGTTTGAGATGCATCACAATGCGGGCTTAAACGATTCTGAATCGACAAATGACAATAATCGATTGTATAATTAACACAATTTTGAAAAAGAAAAAGGCGGAACTCATAAGTATGGTTTTTGAGTGTGTGAGAGATCGCGGCTGGCGATCGTTTAATGACAGTATTGTAGCCATCTGATTTATAATTGCATCAAATCATGAGGTCCCTAGAGATTCCCACCCTTATATGTATAATTGGGCAGCTGTGTCTCAGATGGTACAGCGGTAGTCCTCAGGAGCGACCGAAGGCTAATGCCCCCTGGTGGGAGGCCATGAAAAGCTTTAGCAAGACACTGAACCCGTAATTGAAGCGCCATCATGCGTGTGAGTGTATTTATGTGATTGTTCACGAGTGAGGGGAAAATGGAGCGGGAGATTGACAGACGGATTGGGGCAGCGTCAGCAGTGATGCGGACACTGATGCGGTCTGTTGTGGTGAAGAGAGAGCTGAGCCAGAAGGCAAAGCTTTCAATTTACAGGTCAATCTACGTCCCAACTCTCACCTATGGTCATGGGCTCTGGGTAGTGACCGAAAGAATGAGATTGCGAATACAAGCGGCCGAAATTAGTTTCCTTCGCAGGGTGGCTGGGCTCAGCCTTAGAGATAGGGTGAGGAGCTCGGACATCCGGGAGAGACTCAGAGTAGAGCCGCTGCTCCTCCGCGTTGGGAGGAGCCAGTTGAGGTGGTTCAGGCATCTGGTCAGGATGCCTCCTGGACGTCTCCCAGGGGAGGTGTTTTGGGCATGCCCATTCGGGAGGAGACCCCAGGGCAGACCAAGGACACGCTGGAGAGATTATATCTCTCGGCTGGCTTGGGAACGTCTTGGTGTCCCTCCGGAGGAGTTGGTGGAAGTGGCCTGGGAGAGGAACGTCTGGATCTCCCTGCTCAAACTGTTGCCCCCGTGACCCGGACTCGGATAAGCGGTAGAAAACGAAACGAAACAGAAAAGTGAAGTACGTAGAGAGCCGGTAGTGAAATCAGCAAGGTGATCAAGCTGGGAGGGTTTAAAATTAAAATATGACTCCTCGGTTATATTGGGATATGGCACTGAAATTATTGGGAATCATTTCTTTAAAATTTTCAACAATGTCCTCAAATATGCATCTGCTATAATAACTATTGAATCTTGGTGTATAATCGATGAGCAGAAATTCAAACTTTGTAAGATAATGATCTGATAAAACCTGATTTTGCACAGAGACTTCTTTGTGATCAATTTCAATGTCATATATCAGAACAAGATCAAGGGTGTGATTAAAAGTGTGAGTTGATTCTTGTACACACAGACAGAAGCCATATGAATCTAACAGTCGCAGAAATGCAGTACTAAGGCTGTCATTTTCAATGTCTACATGGATATTAAAGTCACCTACAATAATAACTTTATCTGTTTTAAGGACCAGGGCTGCGACAAAATTCAGATAAAAATTCAGTGTAGGGTCCAGGTAATTGATTCACTATAACAAACATAGTTGGCTGATCCATGGTTGGATCAGAAATGTTATGAATGATATTTTCAAATGAACTAAAATTTTGTTTGGGCTTCGGGTTTATTAATAGGGCAGAATTGAAAAGTCCACCTCCTCTTCCAGTGTCTCTGGGAATGTGTGTGTTGACTGGGAGGAGTGCATTCATTAAGACTTACATATTCTTCTTGGCACAACCAAGTTTCAGTAAGGCACAATAAATCAATATTATTATCTGATGTAAGCTCATTTATTAATACACATTTAAATGATAGAGATCTGATATTCAAGAGTCCGCATTTAATTTTCTTTATTTTGTAAACTCCATAATTAGTGGTGTTGATTTTTAATAAGTTTCTATGTGAACCTTTTTTATTTGACTTAAAGAATTAATGTGGATTGGGGACTTACATAGTCTCTATGGGGTTGTAGGTGGATGACTAAATGAAGCGCACAGAAGCGTGTAAGAATGCAACTCTGCTTCGTGGCCTCAACTCTGAATTGTCAATTTGGCTGACTAATAAATTTGGCCATATTTCCAGAAAAGAGAGCAGCTCCATCCCAAGTAGGATGGATGCCGTCTCTTCTAATTAGACCAGGTCTTCCCCAGAAAGTTTGCCAATTATCAATGAAACCCACGTTGTTTGCTGGACACCACCTCGACAGCCAGCGGTTGAACGACGACATGCGGCTAAACATGTCGTCACTGGTCAGGTTAGGCAGGGGACCAGAGAAAACTACGGAGTCCGACAGTGTTTTAGCAAAAGCACACACCGACTCAACATTAACTTTAGTGAGGAGAGAGGGAGAAGCCATCGTTGTGCGCTAAGTTCAATACCTGAGTTGGTTAGCACGACACAGAACGGTTGTAAGACTAGAGATATGATTCAGTAAAATGAGAGAGGGCTGAATGGTGCTTAAGTACAAGGGTATACGGTTTTAGTACACAGCAGTTAAACAAATACTGTAGTTGAAAACCCTCTAGATTACACCAAATTAACAAGGTGCTGCAAGACGACCAGACATGGACAGCAGGAAGTGATGCAATAGGCTCGCCGCAGTGGCGCAGCGGCAGTTCCTACTGAACTCTGTGTGTACTTGTGGTATACGTGAAGGTATACTTCTATAAACTTAAAAATGACTTCAAAGTATACTTAAGTAAGACTACTTTAAGTATACTTCTTACTTATACTCAAGTAAGAATACTTTAAGTATACTTTAGTATACTAAAAAGCGTTCAGATTTAGTCCCAAGAAATATTAAATTAGTATACTTTCTAGTACACTACAAGTACATTGATATAAGTATACTTAAAAAAATAAACCTAAGTATATGATTGAGTTGCCTCCTTTAGTTCAGATCATTACTCCTGGTATGGGATAGGAATCGCCACATTTCATATTATAGACCAAAAGAATATCTGTTTAGATATGTTTGACACTACAGTAAGTATGAAAAGTCTGCCTATTCCTGTTTAATAGATTCCCGTGGTTAACTTTAAGAAGGATTTGTGGCTAAATCTTTTACATAAAGTAATCATTTCAAGCTTTCAACCTTCACTCATCAGTTGATCATGAGCTGCACACTTTACAAACCATTGTGCACAGCAGCAAATGAAACTTTGTGTGTAATATGAGTAATCCATTAACAATTTACCTCTGTAGAATTGCTGGACTAACAATGGACAGCTTTTTGTATGAAAATCAACAATATCAATGCACACAACCAAAAATATAGTCTACTACGTTCCAAGAAGTGTAGCAACACTAAAAAATAATGTGCTTTGTATCTATGTATGTATTTTGCATAATCACACTTTTGTCTACCTATTCGGAGTATTATAGGAAAGAATACCCATATGTAGCATGACTATTTCAAATACAATTCACAGTATTTGAGTCAACGTACTTAGTCACTGTGACATATCAGTAAAAGACTTTTGTCTGGAACAAATCCAACAGACACAAAGTGTTGAATCCCTGTTGTTTGTCACCAGCTGCAGCATCAAAGCTGACATCCACTTATACAATAACATCTGAGATTATCACTCTAAACAACATTTGCTATTGACAAGACAAAAGAGGAGGCCTGGAGTCACTCTTCATTACTGTGGCTAATAACCATAACATTGCTGGCTTTCAGGCCTGCGGCTGCAAATACTGAAAGAGCACAAATAAAATATACAATCCATCAAGCAGCAGTTGACAGACATTTTGACTATTTCTGTTGACATCTTTATAGATCAGAGCTGTTTGGGAGTTGCTCTGGCGAATAAGCATGTTAGTGATGGCGGTATTCTTGGAGTTGCTTCCGTGGTGAGTTTAAAATGATTATGAAGGTTCTTGAGTCAGACTTGACAAGGACCTGCCTGTGTTTGGTTTGTCTGGGATTTATTTCAGCTTTATTCCTCTGCTCTGCTATCTCTGACATGCTGTTTTCAGAAATGGATTTCTGTCACTGATTTGTCTGCCAAGTTTCTCTGGACGAAGATGTTCGTACTCTGAGTAACCACCCAGATAGAATTACCCTTATTATTTTTTTGTATTTATAAGTGGCTCATGAAGATGTGTAAATAAATTCTTTACATTCCATGTATTTAAAGTTAAAGAGATTTGATCTGAAATGATGTTCTTATCTAACAAAACGGTTTCCCACTGTACTCAAAAATGACTATTACTAGAATTAAGTGCTGAGCGTCTTTAAGCAGCTCAGGCAAATACGTAAATGCAACCAATTCTTGAGGAAGTACAAATAATCTTAAAATGACTGGAAAAATACATAGCAATGCTGTGCTAATAACAAAGAAGCCCTAGGATATATTAAAAGTCATTACAAATGTGATAAGTGACATCAGTTTTTGTGTTTTTGATGCAATTCTATGGTACGCTTTGATGCTTACTGTTAAATTATTTATAAATGGATTTGTGATTCTATAGTGCATATCAAATCTGTTTTTAACAATGTCACATTCACCCAATTGCACATTTATTTTAATAAGGGGATCATTGTCTTGCCCAAAGACACTTCAACATGGTGACTGTGGGGATGAATCAAAGCCCCAATCCTTCATTCAGTCAACATGCTCCACCCTCTGACCCATGGCCACATCTTCAAATCAAATCAAATCAAATCAAATCAAATTTTATTTGTATAGCCCGAAATCACAATTTACACATTATCTCACTGGGCTTTGACAAACTGTACAGATGTGACATCCTCTGCCCTTAGACCCTCGAACCGGGTGAGGAAAAACTTAAAAAACCCTGAACAGGGAAAATAAGAAACCTCAGGGAGAGCCACAGAGGAGGGATCCTTCTTCCTAGGATGGACAGACGTGCAATAAATGTCACTTGTACAGAACACAAAAACATGATAACAACAGTTCATTTAGAATGCATAAAACATCCATGAGTCCCAGAGTCTGTGGATTCTATGAGTCCGGATGTATGGAAAGTCTAGTGATCCAGACGCAGGTGGACTCTGTTGGTCCAGGAGTCATTGTACTCCATGTAGCAAGATCTGGGTGTTGCTGAGTCCAAGAGTATGTAGAATCTGTAAATCCAGGGATATGTGAAGTGTAGTGGTCCAGAAACAGGTGTAGTCTATTGATCCAGAAGCCATTGTGATCTGTGGGTCCCGATTTGCACTTGGAAATCCAGCCTAGGATCCAAGTCACAGGATCCAAGTCACAGGATCTCCTTTCCTAATGTGGCCAGGAGGCATCAGGCAGGACCACAGCAGCACCTCCCACCGCGACCTAGAAAAACCTGCAGGATGGTAAAGCACAACGACTCCGGGGAAGAAGTAAAGTTAGTGTAAGGATATGGACATTTACAGGAGCAGAGAAGGAGTCGGAGTCAGAGGGGGGAGAGAAGAAAGCTCAGTGAATCAGGGAGTGTTCCCCCAGCAACCTAAGCCTATAGCAGCATAACTAAGGGCTAGATAGGCCAGCCTTAACTATAAGCTTTATCAAAAAGGAAGGTTTTAAGCCTACTCTTAAAATCAGAGAGTGTGTCTGCCTCCCGTACCAAGACTGGAAGATAGTTCCACAGGAGAGGAGCTTGATAGCTGAAAGCTCTGCCTCCCATTCTACTTTTGGAAATTCTTGGGATCACCAATAACCCTGCATCCTGGGAGCGTAAGGTTCTGGATGGGCGATAGGGTACTATGAGCTGTTCAAGATAAGATGGTGACTGACCATGAATAGCTTTGTAGGTGAGAACAAGGATTTTAAATTCTATTCTAAATTTAACGGGGAGCCAGTGCAGAGAAGCCAGTATGGGGGAAATATGGTCTCTGATATTAGTTCTAGTCAGTACACGCGCTGCTGCATTTTGGATTAACTGAAGAGTTTTTAAAATTTTGTTAGGGCAACCTGAAAATAAAGAATTACAGTAGTCCAGCCTGGAAGTAACAAACGCATGAACTAGTTTTTCTGCATCTTGTTGAGACAGGATGTGCCGGATTTTAGCAATGTTACGGAGGTGAAAGAAGGCGGTCCTTGAAATCTGTTTAACATGTGATTTAAAAGACAGCTCCTGGTCAAAGATAACACCCAGGTTTCTGACAGTGGTGCTGGAGGCCAAGGCAATGCCATCCAGATTAACTATGTTGCTGGATAATGAGTCTCTAATGTGTTTGGGGCCCAGCACAATGACTTCAGTTTTGTCAGAGTTTAACATTAAAAAGTTATGAAACATCCAGTTTTTAATGTCCTTAAGACATGACTGTAGATTAGCTAACTGATGGGTTTCATCTGGCTTCATTGATAAGTATAGTTGTGTGTCATCTGCATAACAGTGAAAATGTATGGAGTGCTTTCTAATAATTTTACCTACAGGAAGCATATATAGAGTAAATAGTAATGGTCCAAGCACAGAACCTTGTGGGACTCCATGACTAACCTTGTCATATCTTGATGATTCATCATTAACATGAACAAAATTATATCTATCAGATAGGTAGGACTTAAACCATCTTAGAGCAGATCCTTTAATGCCAATTTGGTGTTCCATCCTCTGTAGTAAGATGTGATGATCGATAGTGTCAAAAGCTGCACTAAGATCTAATAAGACTAGTATAGAGATAAGTCCCGCATCAGATGCAGTGAGGAGGTCATTTGTAACTTTTACCAATGCCGTTTCTGTGCTGTGATGCTTTCTAAAACCTGACTGAAACTCTTCAAATAGACTATTATACTGAAGAAAGCCACATAGTTGTTTCGCTACTGCTTTCTCTAGAATCTTTGAAAGAAAGGGGAGGTTGGATATTGGTCTATAGTTGGCTAAAACTTCTGGGTCTAGGGTAGGTTTTTTTAGGAGCGGTTTAATTACAGCTACTTTAAATGACTGGGGCACATAACCTGTTACAAGGGATAGATTGATAATGTTTAGTAGTGGATTTCTAATTAGGGGTAAAACCTCTTTGAGCAACCTAGTAGGTATGGGGTCTAGTATACAGGTTGATGATTTAGATGAAGATAATGTTGTCGTTAGTTCCTTAAGGTCAATTGGATGGAAGCTTTCCAAACACACATCAGGACTAATAACAGCCTCTATAATTCCTGTTGCTGAACTGGAATCTGTGGAGTGTAGGATATTTTCTCTGATAAGTCTAATTTTATTATTGAAGAAGTTCATAAAATCATTACAGGTGAGGGCTCTAGGAATGCATGGTTTAATAGAATGATGGCTCTCAGTCAGCCTGGCTACAGTGCTGAAAAGGATCCTGGGCTTATTCTTGTTTTCTTCTATCAACGCTGAATAGTAGTCTTTTCTTGCTCGGCGAAGGGCCTTCCTGTATACTTTAAGGCTATCCTGCCAGGCCATGTGTGGCTCTTCCAGTTTAGTGGAACGCCATTTCTTTTCAAGTTTATGAGTTTTCTGTTTTAACTTGCGAGTGTTAAGATTATACCACGGAGCTAGTCTGTTTACTGGTTTTGTTTTCTTTTTAACTGGGGCAATGGAATCGAGTGAAGGACGTAGAGAGCCGGCAGTGAAATCAGCAAGGTGATCAAGCTGGGAGGGGCTAAATTTAAGATATCTTAGGTTGAAAAGTGTTTTTGGTTTGGTAAAACTCTTTCTGTACCTACAATACCTCCCTCCCAATTTTCAAAATCAGGCTGATGTAACTAGACTGAAAAACTGCCTCCAGGACAGCAACAATTCTCATCAAATAAACAATAAAAAGAGTGAAATACAAAATTTTCCACCCTCATTTTATTCCATTGCTATCACCCAGAACAGAAAACCGGGGGGGGCTGACGCCTATCTCAGCATCTTCGGGGAAAGGTGGGGGTCACCCTGGACAAGTCTCCAGTTCATCGCAGAGCTGACATATAGAGACAAACAACCATCTACAGTTACGTGAAATTACATCGCATATATGAGCAAATTTCAGCCAAAAATATCATGGGGTTCAGCTGTCAATCAGCCTTCCATGCTTAGTGGCGTTCAGCAGAGCTTAGCAGAGCTACAATCACTGCTGCAGTTAACTAGCTATCCCGATTCATCCCAAGGTTATGTCGCACTTTCTATCTTGTGAATGGTTCTTTCTTGTTTTGGTACGAAATACGTCTCGGCGTGGCAGTTAGATACCCACTAATGTCTGTTTCAGGTGGACTTGAACTTTTGCTAAACACCTATATGGTTTTATGCTTGCCTGCTATGATTTAATCTTACATTACTATACACAGTGGTTTTAATGCCTGTGTGAGTGTATGTTTGTCTTTGGTGGAAAATGTTTTTGCTTTTAAGTCATTTTCACATATAAAAGCCTGTGGGGCCTGCATTATTCGTTTGGTGTGGGTTTCTTTCATACTACACTTCCTCCGATGGACCACACAAGAAACGAACGAGAGACTATTGGACAGAACAAGGAGGGAAAATCTTAGGGCCAGCATAGAGTTAACTCTAACCCCATGTTGGCAAAAGGGGGAAGATTTTACCCATTACACACTATTTTTGGTCCACTTCTTCTATTTACAATTTGGTCCGCTTTGGGAGTGAACAAACACACCTTTTTTCAATAACAATAATTGAAAAAAACCCCAAACAAAAACAATACTTGAAAATTCAGCCTCAAATGCAACCACAGATGTTAAGCAACAACTCAAACACGTCAAAATTACAATTTTACAATTAAAAACTCCTTAGAGAAAAGAGTGAATTAAAGATCCCCTGGCAAAATAGAAACATTATCATTGCAATTACTGTGAGCACTGTGGAGCAATTTTTAATTAAAATTTGTATATATATTATAAATAAATATTGTATTTGTCCTAGTTCAGTATCAACAAAAGCACATTACATTGTGTCTTCTATGGGGCTGTTATTAAAAATGTGTTTAATGTTTACAAATTTTAACTTAAAATGTAAAGTTGTCCTGTTTTGTTAACAAATAACTGAAAAAAATTGAATTGTTCTGAACAGATCTGAACACAATTGTTCTCTGAAAAATGTAAGGAAGGATATTGAATCCAATACTACATAAAACTTGATAAAAGTATAGCTTTAATCTGAGCAGTTCAATTTTCGATCTTAGTAGTTTCATTTGTGAATAGCAACTTGTAGGATCCCTTATTGTGTGCATCTAAAACCTGATATATTTTCTTCCTCTGTGCCAGGGAGCTCCATAGTTCCTGAAAAACTCTTTAATAACATATAATTTAGAGACACCTTCTCACTGGATGACCAGTACGCTGTAGTGGAACAACGTCCACTGCCTGAAAATCACTTGAGCGCCAATTGTGTACATAAATGTAGGGGAAAATGCAACAATGCACAATGTGCTTGCTTGCTTGAATAAAGTTTTCTAAACAGTATACATTCCAGCTCCTTAAGAAAATTAAAACCAAATCCAAATATTTGAGAATAGTTTTTAAAGAGAAACATTTTTCTCAGTCATTGCAACTTACATAAGACGACAGTTTAACAAGATGCCCCTTTTACCTTAAGAATGTATATTAACTGAAAATTCCACAAGATGTACTAAATAGAGCAAACAGGAAGCTCAGTTCAATCCTTGTATTATTTAAACACTCTATCATTCTATTTACTGCCAGTAAAACTGCTCTTGTGTTGATCAAATAAACTAAATGTGATAATTTTCTGCAACCACAACAGTTGTTTAAGCAAATCTCTCAAGCAAATATGCAATGTTTAGAGATAGACAGATAAAAGTATATCTGTTCCTAAATGGAAACAGAGAATATAATTCTGTAAAGGAAAAGTTGAAACAAAAATGTGCACATTACATTCATATCCAGTGCATACAAGTGTCAACTTTTTATACAAGGACACAGCTACAGTTCCCGTCTACACTATGCCTGGCCAGATTCATATTATTTACAGTGTGTAGTAACTGATAGGGAACATGGTGCAAAGACAATTACCTGTGGCTCAATAGAAGAACAACAATTAATTGTGAAAAAAAAGTTCACAACATTTTCCTGTATTCTTTTAAAATTTCATGAGATAATAAAATTGTCAACAAATAGCTGTAAATAACTTCATTGTTCAAAATATGTTTACAGAATGTTTTAACATTAACAGCATTTCAAATTCTAAACATTATTCTGTGTTTGATTGAGTCTTTGTTTCCTGTTGATCAAAAATTCATTAACATTGTTTTACATTTTCTTCAATTGTTAATCAAAACCAGAGCCAGAGCTGCATTAAAACAACATTTATTAAACCCCAATACAGTTTTTTGAGGAATAACCTCCACAATGTCAGAGTCTGATATCTTTTCAAAACATAATCAGATTAATAAGGAAGATTACATTAACTGGAATATTTCATATTTTTTTACATGCCCTCAAATATTTGAAGTCCATTATTTGCTAAAGGAGAGGATTGACTGAATTGTTCTCACGGACCATCCAAATTTCTTTGAGAGGCCTCCACTGCAGTCTTCGTTCCAGTGTTTGGGTGGATTCCATTGAAACGTCTGAAA
>KV751371.1:560042-574128 GCA_001698575.1 Mola mola | reverse complement strand
CACATACCTCTATACCCCCTGAAATTCTGAACATGATTTATTTGAGCTTAGTTTCAATTGTGAAAGAGAGGACTCAGATATCAGATAAAGAGTTATTTCAGAAAATTAAACTTCCAAAAAGAGGCATACCTCCCACCTCGCCAGGCAGTCTATTACAGCTGAACTGTTTTGGTGAGTTTGGCTTTAAGTTCTGGCAAAGACGTGATCCTCAAACTACTTTATGATGTGAGTTAATAATAAAAATAATTAATAATTTATCTACTAAATTAATGTAGCTTTTAAACTGTTGTGGACAAGGGAGGACAAAAAGGAATGAGAATGAGCATCCATGGGGCAGGTTGGGGATTGGGTTGATTGGTTGATTACCAGACATTTTTAGGTTGGGTGATGCGGAATAGCTCACATAATGAATCCTGGTGTAAATAAACCCAGACACCATCATCATTCATCATTCATCACCTAAATCACTTTTCCCCAAGGACTATTAAGCTTCAAAGGAGCTTGCAGGGATCAGGGTCTAAGTTAACTTAGAGTGACATGTGAGTGTTACATTTGTCAAGGAGTAGTGCTTTCCAGAAACACAGGAACACTGAAGGTGAAACTTGTGAACATTTTTGTGGACTTACATCGTTTCATTTTTAAAAATCTGCAGCCACAAAATAATTTTAATTTATTGTGCTTCAACATTGTCATGGTATTACAAAAGAAAGCTATTATAAATGGACTGATAAAATCATCCAGGCCTCAATATTGTATTCATACATGATGAAGTAATATTCCAGCTGTTGTTTTTTATATATCGGTTAATTGATTTGTATCATCTTCATGGGTCTTCAGGCTGTGGCTGGAACAGAAAATGGACTGTAGGAACATTTATTTCCTTGAAAAGTAAAGGTTGCTGGTAACATATGTACAAACAGGGTTAGTTTTGAGGTAAGAGATATGTCAGCAAATGATGTAATGATATGAATATTACGATACGAAAATACAATAATACAGATTGTCAGATATTAAAGATTTATTTAAAATGCCTGTTTTAAGTTTGATATTGTTATGAAGGTACAGTATGAAATCGTTAGTCTTTAAAGTAACTCGCCATATGATCTCCAGGAAGTGTCTGCAAGAGCATAGGTTTTTTCACATGCTTCCTGTACAGTTTGTGAAAGCCCAGTAAAACAATTTGTAATTTGTGATTTTGGGCTTTACAAATAAAATTTGATTTGATTCCCATTTTTATATATACAGTACACAGTTTATCTTAGGAGATTTTCACCCAGTTGACATTTAACAAACCCATGGACATCCTGTCACTGCCGTCAGTAAATTCAAAGTTGTTTATATCTCAGACTTTCTCTTCTGGAAGGACAAAGTTGATACTCATGATGCTAATTTCTTCTCCACTTCATTTGAGGCCACTTCAGGGGCAAACTGACGGGCAGTCCTAGCAGGGCTGGATGGGGGACCATGTGTTCTTGTTTGACACAGTGGCTTTCACAAGCTCAGATTTCCTGACTAAAAATAAATAGATACACAAGATGGATAAAATGAGAGTTGACCTGATCAAGCCCCAGGCAACAAGAATCTGACCCGGCCTGATGTTTCAAGGCTAAGAATTAGAATTTTTATCTTCTTACACTGTTAAAAAATTATATCAGTGGTTTGTAAGGCTCAGTGTTTTGTTCCAGAAGTGTTTCATGTGTAATTTGAAGCAAGAGATACAAAAGGCATGGCAGTGCAGAGTCTTCCTAGCCTCAGAAAATTTCAGCAAGTCCTTTAAATTGAACGTCAGTGCCTTTAAAACTGTTAAAATAAAGGTTTTAGGTTTCAGGATTAAAATACTGAAAAAGTGTTGATGATTGAAAGATAAAGCCAGTGTACATGTTTATACTTATAATAGCATGCTAATGTGCTCACAATGCTAGTATGTTGACATTTAGCAGAATCATACACACATTTATGATAACTCATAACTTACATAATGATACATACATAATTACATAAATACATAATTTTCTTTTTTCATGATGTCACTTCTAAACGCCTATATTTCATTGATTTCAAATGCAGGTTTTCTTTCATAAAATAGCACATTACAATAATTATATTAGTAATAACCTTTTGAGCAAAGAATTAAAAGAAAATATGAGCTTGAGTTCATCCAAACTAGCAGAAGCTGTGAATGAACAGCAACGAGATTTTGTGTAGATTGACTTACTGCGTCATTGATACCAGAAAAGAAACACAGATATCAGATACAAAAAACAATAAGTGGAGTGTGACTGAGAACAACAACAGAACTGTACCTAATTAGTTATTTCTAATTAAAGTACCTCTGCAATGCAAATCAACCGCGTTTTGTCAACCCAGAAATGTATATTTCTGTTAGTATGATATGTCACAAGAATTCAGACAATAGTGTTAGCATGTTCCCTGCTTATTTAGCATGCTACCATTCACCATTTATGAAAAAGCAAAATGTGGCTGAGTCATAAGTTTTGCAGGTAATTTATCAAAAATTTTTTGAGCAATGGAAATATTGACCTAAAGAAAAATTAATGATAACCAATGACATTTAAGAAAGTTCAACCTGAGGGAATTTTACCAAAGTTAGGTACTAAATTTCATGGCGAGGGGTTGAGAAATTTCACAAAAGACCCAAGATTGTGGTATTTCAAGAGAAATAATTATCATTAAATCACACATGATTCATTTCAAATGTACAGCCCAAACCTTGCTATGATAAGTTGATTGATATCTAGTCGTGACAGTATTAATACTACTGCTCTAGCTACTAAAACAACGTTTAAAATGCTTCAAAACAAATTCAACCAATAATTTTTTCATAAATCACAAAATCACTGTTGCAACTTTGCTTTACTTTCATTGAACTTCCTTGTTTTTCAATGAAATCATCAACGAGGAAAGAACCTCATGAAATACTGAATAATAACACCCCCCTAATGGCTTGTGTTTTGACCATCCATAAAACTATAGGGTTTCGATTTTGGTAAAGGTCACGGGAGCAATAACCACAGATGCATCATCATCAGTGAGATTGTTAAAGCACACATTAAATACAATATTATTATGAAATCATCCTTCGGGTGAGAGGCAAAAGCTACTTTCAGACCCAGGTGCTCACCCATCAACAAACCGCGCATCAGCCAGGGTAGAAGTTAAAGAACGACACTCACATACACATAATATAGACCTACCCAATGCAGCCCAAGTAGAAGTGATTATTCTGCCATATTACTTTTCTGACACATACACAAGCGCTTTCTCATCTGTATCCCATAGCAGTTGTGATGTTGGATCACCTCTGGCCTTTTGCAGTTCGGTTTTCAGAGCAGCACTAAAATGTTGATGTTTAAAAACATCTGTTGATTCCAAACTTTGCCCCATATTCGTTGTCAATGGTGGAAAAAGATTTTAAAGTTGAGCCAGATTCTTTCTAATTTGTAATTCAGCTTTAGTAGTGATTTTTTTTCACAGTTGTTGCCCATAACTGCTGAAGTACCAAAGATAAGAAATGCAAAAACACTTTCAAATCAAACACTCAGACATTTTTTTTCCCCCCCTCACTGAATGCTGGGCAATAAAGAATCTCCTAAACAGATGATTTTTTGGCCAGTATCAAGGTAAAGTTCAAATTAGGGCTGGAAAATGGCTGGTTAGGTTTAGGAACCGTGTCCAAGAAATGATTGTTAAGTATTTCTCCCAAAAGTCTCCCAAGAAAGTATAAGATGAATTCCTAGGAAGAGGAAGAGTTGTACAAGGTCTCCTACAAGTTGATGCTTCAGAATGATAAGTTTAGTTTCTATATTAAGCCACAGCCCCACAAGTCGTCAGGATTTATTCCTTAGGTTTTCCAGGCAGAAGAACCAGACTGTCTGAATTACTGTTTTTGGAGACTGTCGCTGGTGCAGTGCAGAAAAAAAAGCAGAAATCCTCAGCCAATAGGTTGAGGGAAAGCCAAAAAAAACAAAAAAAACAACTTTCTTCCACTTCCTGCCACTGTCAGGGTTGGGTGGTTTTATATATCTTTTATACATCAAATTGGATCAAATCAAATTTTATTTGTATAGCCCAAAATCACAATTTACACATTATCTCACTAGGCTTTGACAAACTGTACAGATGTGACAACCTCTGCCCTTAGACCCTTGAACTGGGTGAAGAAAAACTTAAAAGAAAAACACTAAACAGGGAAAATAAGAAACCTCAGGAAGAACCACAGAGAAGAGATCCTTCTTCCTAGGACGGACAGACGTGCAATAGATGTCACGTGTACAGAACACAAAAACATGATAATAACAGTTTACTTAGAATGTATAAAACATCCATGAGTCCCAGAGTCTGTGGATTCTATAAATCCGGATGTATGGAAAGTCTAGTGATCCAGACACAGGTGTACTCTGTTGGTCCAGGAAGTCATTGTACTCCATGTAGCAAGATCTGAGTGTTGCTGATGTAGTCACTGAGTCCAAGAGTATGTTGGATCTATAAATCCAGGGATATGTGACGTCCAGAAGCAGATGTAATCTATTGGTCCAGAAACCACTGTAATCTGTGGATCCCAATTTGCACTTGGAAATCCAGCCTATGATCCGAGCCACAGGATCTCCTTTCCTAATGTGAGCAGTAGGCATCAGGCCACAGCAGCAGCTCCCACCATGACCTAGAATGACCTGCAGAATGATAAAGCACAAAGACTCCAGGGAAGAAAGTAAAATGTAAGGATATAGACATTTAAAGGAGCAGAGATGGAGTTTGTGTCAGAGGGGGAAGAGAAGAGAGCTCAGTACATCATGGAATGTTCCCCCAGCAACCTATGCATATAGCAGCATAACTAAGGGCTAGTTTGGATAGCCCTTACTATAAGCTTTATCAAAAAGGAAGGTTTTAAGCCTACTCTTAAAATCAGAGAGTGTGTCTGCCTCCCGTACCAAGACTGGAAGATGGTTCCACAGGAGAAGAGCTTGATAGCTGAAAGCTCTGCCTCCCATTCTACTTTTGGAAATTCTTGGGATCACCAATAACCCTGCATCCTGGGAGCGTAAGGTTCTGGATGGGTGATAGGGACCTATGAGCTCTTTAAGATAAGATGGTGCCTGACCATGAATAGCATTGTAGGTGAGGATAAGATTTTAAATTATATTCTGAATTTAACTGGAAGCCAGTGCAGTGAAGCCAGTAAGGGGGGAATATGGTCTCTGATATTAGTTCTAGTTAGTACACACGCTGCTGCATTTTTGATTAACTGAAGAGTTTTTAAAATCTTATTAGGGCAAATAAAGAAAATAAAGAATTACAGTAATCCATCTTGGAAGTAACACATGAATGAACTAGTTTTTCTGCATCTTGTTAAGGCAGGATGTGCTGGATTTGAGCAATGTTAGAGAGGTAAAAGAGGGCCGTCCTTGAAATCTCTTTTACATGTGAGTTAAGAGACAGCTCCTGGTCAAAGATAACACCCAGATTTCTGACAGTTGTGTTAGAGACCAAGGTAAAGCTATCCAGATTAACTATGTTGCTGCACAATGATTCTCTAATGTGTTTAGGGCCCAGCACAATTACTTCAGTTTTGTCAGAGTTTAACAATAAAAAGTTATGAGACATCTAGTTTTTAATGTCCGTAAGACATGTTTGTAGATTAGCTAACTGATGGGTTTCATCTGGCTTCATTGATAAGTATATTTGTGTGTCATCTGCATGGCAATGAAAATGTATGGATTGCTTTCTAATAATATTACCTAAAGGAAGCATGTATAGAGTGAATAGTATTGGTCCAAGCACAGAACCTTGTGGGACTCAGTGACTAACCTTGTCATATCTTGATGACAAGGAAAATATGTCTGTTTGTTAGTGTCAATCTGTGTTTCCCATTTTATTTTTAAATTCTGTTGTGTCTTATTCCCTAGTCCTGTCAAGTTTTCTTTCCTCCTCTGTGGTTGCTTCCCCCTCCCTAATGTGTTTCACCTGTGTCTAATTGTCTACCCCTTCCTTGTGCATTTAAGCGGTGTGTTCCTCCTGTGCCGTATTGTCTTTTCTGTTTCCTGAGAGTGGTCCAACATTGTATCTTTCGTGAGTTTCCTCGTGCATGATCCTGTTTGTCTTTCGGTTCCTGAGTTTGCCTGTTTCCCAGAATTGTACCTTTGTTCGTCAGTCTGATCTCCTGGTTTCGACCCATTTTCTGATTAAACGGCTTTGATTAAGGAACCTCCCATTGTGTCCTTGCAACTGAATCCTCCAGAGTCTGTACCTGATAGCCACTCATTGAAAAATTCTGCATGTGTGATTACAGTACTGCATGCATAAAGTGCTTGCCTTTTTAAAAGTTTAACTACCTCCCAGGAGATGCCTTCTACTTCACTGTAAAGCAAAGGTGTGGTCCAGTCCATTGTAGTGGGTATACTGTGAGTATAAAACCTGTTTGTCTTTCGGTTCCTGAGTTTGCCTGTTTCCCAGAATTGTACCTTTGCTTGTTAGTCTGATCTCCTGGTTTCGACCTATTTTCTGATTAAACGGCTTTGATTAAGGAACCTCCCATTGTGTCCCTGCAACTGAATCCTCCAGAGTCTGTACCGGATAGCCACTCATTGAAAAATTCTGCACGTGTGATTACAGTACTGCATGCATAAAGTGTCTGCTTTTTTAAAAGTTTAACTACTTCCCAGGAGATGCCTTCTACTTCACTGTAAAGCAGACATATATCATAATATAATTTAAACATACATAACTCCAACACTAGTTTTGAAAATGTTGTAGGAGGTCACTGCTTTGACCATTAGACCACTATGTTCATTCATTCGTTCGTTTTCTGCTGTTTATCCGGGTCCAGGTTGCGGGTCCAGGGGCAACAATCTGAAATGGGAGATCCAGTAATTCCTCTCCTCGACCACTTCCACCAACTTCTCCAAGGGGACACCAAGACGTTCCCAAGCCAGCCGAGAGATATAATCTCTCCAGCATGTCTTAGTTCTGCCCTAGGGTCTCCTCCCGGATGGGCATGCCCGAAACCCCCTTCCCTGGAAGACATCCAGGAGGCATCCTAACCAGATGCCCAAACCACCTTAGCTGGCTCTACTCCGAGCTCTTCCTGGATGTCTGAGCTCTGTCTATCTCTAAGGCTGAGCTGAGCCACCCTGCTAAGGAAACTCATTTTGTACGCTTGTATTCATGATCTCTTTTGTTTCACTCACTACCCAGAGCGCATGACCATAGGTGAGAGTTGGAACGTAGATTGACTGGTAAATTCTCTCTCGACCACAACAGACCGCTTTAACGTCTGGATCACTGCCGACGCTACCCCACTTCAAGTGTCAATCTCCCGCTCCCTTTTCCCCTCCCCCGTGAACAAGACCCCAAGATACTTGAACTCCTCCATTTGGGGAAGCAACTCTTCCCTGACCTGGAGTGAGCCATCCACCGTTTTTCGACTGAGAACCATGGCCTTAGATTTAGAGGTCTGATCCTCGTCCTCACTGCTTCACACTCAGCTGCAAAGTCTCCCAGTGAGAGCTGGAGGTCACTTTTCATTGAAGCCAACAAGAGCACGTCATCTGCAAAGAGCAGAGATGGAATCCGGAGACCACCGAACTTGACTCCCTCCGCCGCTTTGCTGCGCCTAGAAATTCTGTCAAAAATTATGAACAGAATCATTGACAAAGGGCAGCCCTGGCAGAGACCAACCCTAACTGGGAACGAGTCTGACTTACTGCCGGCAAAGGGAACCAAGCTCTGGCTCCGGCAATACAGAGATTAAATGGCCCGTAACAAAGGCCATCTGCCCCATACTCCCAGAGCACCTCCCTCAGGTCACCTTGAGGGACACGGTCATAAGCCTTCTTCAGGTCCACAAAACACATGCAGATTGGTTTGGCAAACTCCCATCCCACCTCCAGTACCCTCGCAAGGGTATAGAGCTGGTCCAGTGGCCAGGATGAAAACCACATTGCCCCTGTGCTTAAGACAGTGTGGGCGGGGTGAAGCTTTCCCCTCCTGAGCCGCTGGACAGTTTACCAGAATTTCTTCTGCGCCGCCTGGAAGTCCTGTTCCATGGCCTCACCAAATTCCTCCGTCTGCCTGACGACTGCCTGAGCAGCAGATTGCTTGGCGTGCTGGTAGATGTCTGCTGCCTCAGGGGTCCCACAAGCCACATGCACTATAAGTCTCTCTTCTTCAGCTTGACGGCCCCTTTCACCTGTGGTGTCCACCAGCTGATTCTGGGGTTATTGCCACAGCTATCACCATCAACCTTGCTACCACAGCTTTGAGCAGCCGCCTCGGCAATGGCTGTGCGGAACTTGGCCCACTCAGATTCCATGTTCCCCACTACCTCAGGGTTGTGGTTGAAGCTCTGCTGGAGGTGGGAGTTGAAGACCATTTTGAGAAGCAGCAATTTCATACTGGATGCATAAGATTTTTGTGCTGGCAGCAGGAGATCATAAGGAGAGCATCTAAGAAATTTTACGTAAAAATATGCATCAGAGGCAACTCTTTGACAAATGATTAAAGAGGCTCCAACATTATCACTGTTGGAGTGGATTGGAGCCATACTGGGTTTACTGGGTGTTAAGCCTACAAGCCTGGCCCAGTTTGCTGCTGTTCTCATAATATCTGCTCACTTGTTTGAGACTTCCAGGTGTAACGTTAGCATCAGGGTCCCTTTTCTGCCATGTTAACATTGTTGTTGCGCCACAGTGTTGTCTGATTTAGCTGTAGCTTCAGGGATAAGCTCATGGAAGCACTCTAAAGTGTAGTTTGCTTCAATTTAAATTCTTTTGTTGTTATGCCACAACATTGTGATTATCGTACATTCACTAATGCACAGTGCTAAAAAGCTACTTTCAAGCCAGTCTACATCACACACACTCACAAGCCATGACATGCCAGACCACTACTTACCCAAAATCACAGAGTGCATATAAGATCATTTTTATTATATTTGCTAATTTTCCTTCCAGGTTTTTCTTAAGTGCTAGTTAAGTTCTGGCACAAAACTATGCGTCATGTAGACTACACCACTGTTAATTTCCATGTTTGTGCACTGGAGGTTGCTAGTTTCCACATTGCATTTGTGTACATGATTGCTGATTTTCAGTCTATTTGTGAAGTCACAAACAATGCTTGAAAGCCTGCAAGCACAGAAAAAATGTACATCATCATACATACATGATTAGAGAGAGAAAAAAACAATGTAGGAATAAGATGAGAGGAGGGGAAATTTGAGTAAATTCTATCAGTACTACCTCTACTGCTGTATGACAGAAAGGCTGCAGTAATTACATTCCAATTAACTAAAGAGCAGTGAGGGGAAAGTATTGCTTGACTTATAAAATGTCGAGAAGATGATTGCATAAAGAGTTTTATGGTATCGTTTCGTAAGAAAGTAATCACATTACAATGTTGGGAGTGGCATTAGTAAATTAAATGCTGGTACATGTTTAAGTGAATTTGCATGTGGGTGTGTGTGAGTACTGTCTGTCCTTGGAAAAAGATGTACATGTAAACTTTGTTATGTGCGCATGCATGTACTGACTTAAGCAGCACTTGACGTTCATCCAAGTGATAATCCAGTTGTGGTTGCCATACAAATGTCTTCAGATGAATGTTTTGTGTTAATTATGTATTGGAGGAGAATCATTTTGAAAACAGAAGAAGGTAATAATTTGTGGAGATACAAATGATTTTAGATTAAGCTAAGAGATTTTTTATTTTTTATGAGATTTTGAAGCTGTGATTGTCCATGGGAGAATGTGAATGGAATATGTTATGGGGAGGGGAATTAGGAAAGAAAAAAATGTTGGCAGATGTGGTTGTGGAGAACAATTCCAGGCGGTTATTATCATCCAGTCCCCTAGGGTGGGAGATGGAGACGTAAGAATGAATACTTTCCCTGTTGTCATAATTCTAAGTTACAAAACCTAGATCTGAACAATAGTGAGAATAGTGAATCATATATTTTTTTCAGGGAGTTTCCTAATCATGTTTACAAGATGCCGGGTCAAGCTCAGCATGTTTATGGTTAACATTTATGATTGAAGAATAACAAGGTGAAGAAGGAAAGATGATGGGTCTGGTGATGGGGAGGTGAAAAGGAAAAAAAAACTAAGAGCTCAAGTCATCTGCAGTTGCCAGTTTATCCTCTGAGCCTCTAAATACAAACATCCAAATCCATTGTAATTCCTTCTTGCACTCTGACAATTAATTTATTTCTTTAAGATAAATTGATGAATTATCTACAAAAAATACAAATAAATACATCAGTAAAAGACACCAAAACTTTTGTGTCAAACTTTTGTATTTCACAGGTTGTTGTAACTTAACATTTTGTAAGTACGAGGTTTAAAATATTTTTGAATTAATTTCAATTTTGTCACCTTACTTCAAGTTGAATCCCATCAGTGCATCGTTGTTTCAGTGTTTCAATACATGGGCAGTAGCAACTAAAGTGGTAATATCTTTTTAAAATATTGAAAAAATTAAATCAATTCATGCATTCAAAATTATAATGTAAAAAGATAAATTAATCATGGTTTATTCAAAATACACTTGAGCTGTTAAAGGTAAAACCACTTATGCAAAACAGCTTTTTATATGTGATTAGATATTAGTTTATTGAATTACAAGGATAATCAATTTATTTTGACCATGGTGGGACTTTCATTTATACACTGCTTGGTTGCTCATGTTTGATAGAGAAAGAAAGAATGAATGGCCTTAAACTGTGATTATGCTCATTTTTCCCATATAAATGAATGGACTGTGACATGCTGCTACTCTCTGAAAGGAACAGAGCAGTAACAATGCCCATGTTGCACGGATACAGAAAATAACTTGTCACTGGGATGCCCTGGTTCCTGAACTGTGTTTGACAGAAGCTTAAATAATAACACCGCTTCACTAACAGTATAGACCTAAATCAAAATCAGTCAATGTTCACTATTCGCTTCAAACAGGAGGTGAGCCCAAGCAATGAAAAACATTGAGTGAAATTTACCTGTGGGGTAAAAAAAAAAAAATAATGTGATTTTCACACAGAAAACCTTAGTTAATATTAAATAGGATCTTCTCAAGTAAAATTGTTCTGATTAAATATACTTGTTTAACCTTTGATTCCTTTTTCAGTAAATTCGACTTACCAGTCGATAGTAATTTTCACTTCAACCACTTCTGCATTTATTACAAATTTTCCTTAAAAATAGTTTGTGAAATATTTAAAATAGTATTCACCCAACAGTTCTGTTTTTACTCTAGTGTGTGACTGTTTTATTAAAGGCTTTTTTATTCAATAACTGTATGAGGGTGTTAGAATATGTGTGCGTGTATGTGAGTGTTAGGGTGTTAAAAAGTCACAAGTTTAACGTCACATATACTCACATGAGTCCACTTATACAAGAAGTGAAAAGAAATTAGGTGTCAAACTTTTATCAACAAAAGGTCTTTTCTGCTAAGTTGAAAGTCCAATCATGTTATGCCATGTGCAGTTACCCTTGGATCATGTGCGCAAATTATCCTCTGATGTCACCAACTGAATCGGCACATGACTAAATCCTAGTGCATAGATTCAATATATTTTACATGACTTTAACAAGCCTTGTCAGTGCATTCTATCACTTTACTCAGTCATGCAAGTAAAATTTACACATCAATGTGTATACGTAGAGAAATAAAAAATTCCCCACTTGCCCTCTGTGGGTGCTCTCGTGTCTCCTTCAAGCTCGGGAGCCTGAGTTTCCTGTGCAGTATCTGAGCTTTTTCTAGGATTACGCTCTTCTGGACAGAGATCTCAGATGATGTTTCTGGGATTTGTTGGAGCCACTCTCAGCTTGGGGGTTGCAGCCCTGAGTGCTCCTATCACCACGGGAACAACTGATGCCTTTACTCCCCACATCCTTTCCAGCTCTTCTTTCAGCCCTTGGTGTTTCTCGAGTTTTTCGTGTTCATTCTTTCTGCTGTTGCTATCACTTCGGATTGCGACATCTACCACTGCCACCTTCTTCATCTTTTTGACAATCACCACGATATCCGGTTGATTAGCCACCACCATCTTATCTGTCGGTCTTGATCTGGAAGTCCCACAGGATCTTAGCTCAATCACCTTTGGAGGTGTTGTCCACTTTGATCCTGGAACCTCCAGCTATGCTCAACACATGTTCCTGGTTATGACGCTCCAAGTGTGCTGTACCTGTTGATGGCTTGGATCTTGTTCTGACCATTCAGCTGACTTCTCAGGACCTGCCTCACTCTATGTAGGTATTTGGCTGTGGCTGTCTTCCTTACAGCCATTTCATGATTCCCATTTGCCTGTGGGATCCCTAGGTATTTGCAGCTGCCCTGAACATCGGCTATGTTGCCTTCTGGGAGTTCAACCACTTCAGTTGTGATCATTTTGCATCTTTTTGACATCATTCAGCTACACTTGTCCAGCCCGAATGACATGTTGATGTCAGTGCTGTAGATCCTGGTGATGTGGATCAGTGAGTCGATGTCTTGCTCACTCTTCCCGTACAGCTTGATCTCATCCATGTAGAGGAGGTGGCTGATCGTTGTTCCATTTCTGAACCTGTATATGAGGCCACTCTTTGTGATGATCTGGCTGAGGGGGTTCAGGCCAATGCAGAACAGCAGGGGGGATATTGATGCTACCTTGGGCAATTGGCCTTGAACTGGCTTCCAGAGTAGTCTGCCACAGCCTCATTGAGTTTTTGATGAAGGCTCTTAGTGTCCTGTTGATGTTAAATAGCTCCAAGCACTCCACTATCCATGTATGTGGCATTGAGTCGTAGGCTTTCTTGTAGTCAATCTAGGCAGTGCACAGGTTGGTCTTCCTGGTCTTACAGTGTCTAGAGACTGTCCTGTCCACCAGTATCTTGGCTCCTCTGGTGTCAGTACCAACCCCTTTCTGGGCTCTGCTCATGTATTGAGCCACATGCTTACTCATTTTGGCCACAATGATGCCTGACAGGAGGTTCCATGTCGTGCAGAGGCAGGTTATTGGTCGGTAGTTGGATGGAATCGTTCCCTTCTGGGGGTCCTTCATGATCAGGACCGTCCGGCCTTGGGTCAACCACTCTGGGTGGGTCCCATCTTTCAGCAGCTTGTCTATCTGAGCTGCCCCGCGTTCATGGAGTGCAGTTAACTTCTTTAGCCAGTAGTATCATGTCAGGGCTCGGTGCTGTCCAGCTCTTCATCCCTGAGACTCTCTCTTGGAAGTCTGCCATTCTATTTATATATATAATTTATATATGTGGTTCTAAACACCAAATAACTCATTAAATAAAAGTAGGATTATGAAGTACAGGCACTGTTATCTAAATTTATTGTAGATAAATAAAAAAAATAATTTTGTTAAAAAATTAACACAAAATTTCTCAATAAGTTTGGAAAAACTTCTGCTGATTTGACACATGAATGGAGTTAAATGACAAACAGAAGCAATTAAAGTAAAAAAAAACAACCCAAAACAACAACTTAAGATTAGACGGGGAACTGAGCATTGAATATTTAACATTTATAATTAGAATTTCCTTTACATTAAGTTGACCATTGTTAAATTACTAGTATAGTCATTAATTGATTAAGAAACTGAAAGGGAAATTAACTGACCACTTGTATCAGTTTTGATGTAAATAAACTTAAAGTGCATGAAGCATTAAATTTCATTTAATGTTCTCCTCAGGCTTTGCCTCTTACAGATTTACTAATGTTTTTTTACATCTGTTTGATTTTTTATCCTTTACTGGAGGCTTTTGTTAGTATGGATGTTGATGTCCTGTCAGATTTCAGAGGGTTGAGAGAGAATACAGAGGAGATGAAAGGGGAAGAGGGGTGAGAAGAGGTGAGTAATGCAAAGATGGGTGAATGCTGGGGAAAAGGAGGAGAGGAGGGAGAGTAGGAGAGGGAAAATGGAAGGGAAAAAGAGAGAGAGAGGGAGAAAAGGGTGCAGGGGAAAAAGTGACAAGGTGGATGAAGGAAGATGAGAAATAGAAGAAGAAAATAATGCAGAACAGCTTAAGCCAAGATCAAAAAATCATCCCACAACGGGCAACTTAGTTTGTGCATTCAACACGTGTCGTGA
>KV751371.1:520111-543573 GCA_001698575.1 Mola mola | reverse complement strand
TTTAAATCTTTCAGTTTTTTGATTTTGGTAGAGTTCAGTCTGGGTGTGTCAGGGCCTGCTAGTGTCAAGTGTTGTCCTTCAGCTGTATCTGATTATTCCCTCTCCCTAATGTGTCCCACCTGTGTCCAATTGTCTACCTCTCCCTTGTGTATTTAACCCCCGTGTTCCCTTCCTCCTTTGCCAGATTGTCTTACCTTACCTTCCCCGTGAGCAGTCCAGCGTTAATTCGTCGTGAGTCCCTTGTGTTTTGATCTCGTTTTGTTTTCCGATTCCCGAGTTTGCCTTATCCTAACCTGTACCATTGCATCATTTGAATTCCTGGTTTTGATGACTGTAAATAAAAACGACTATTTAGAACACTCCCTGTAGACTCTGCATTATTGGATCCTCCAGACCTGGTACCTGACAGGGTGGCTTTGGGTTTGAAGACATTTTCATGCTGCCATGCCAGTGAAAGCTCATGACCAGAGGCGTTGTGTTTTCAGGTTGTCCATCCTTACATTAGTCTTTTGGACTGCAGTTGAAATAGACCCTTAATGAAGGTGACATTGACAAATAAATTTCTCACTTGAATTTTATATGTCAATGAACTTCCCTTTCTTCATTTATTAGAAATATATTTCTTTTAATGGTATTGATATTTTCCCTATTGACTTTTATTATGAATATAGTTAAAGAGAGTCCTAACTTTTTACATCATTTATCATCCTTATACATTAAATGTATGATATGTTACATAATTACAACTTTCCCACCCAACTAGGCCTGAATTAATTAATAATTTCTATTAAAAATAAACATAATAACCATACTCATATTTTGCGTTATTAAATGATGAATTAACAATCAGTAAATCTATTTTAATAGAAAGAGCCAAACAATGAATAAATAATGTGAAGCCATTCTGCCAGGAGATACAGACTGCAGCTTGATAATTCAGCTGTCATCATCTGTCGTCCTCATCAGAAATGGAAATAGCTTCTCGTGACATTTAGAAGAAAGGATAACATAACATAATTCCTTGTTTCCTCTCTCCTTTTTGGTTTTATTTCATGTCTCCACACACAAGTAAGGCAAATGTGGATACAGTTTAAGTTTTCACCATATATAATCCATGAGTCAGGGCAAACGTGGATGTCAATTGCAGCCTGCACAGAGTTTAAACCAGAAGGTAGTAACTATTGTACGTAAGGGGGCATGTTCAAGCTAAAACGGGGTTTGGGTCATTACTTAAGTCATGCATAAACTAGTACATGCATTGTGATGGCAAAAGCCTGTAGAACCCTGTCATATACCTTGTACAGGGTTTATTGTGAGTGGTTGAATTAATTTAGGGGCACTATAATATCTTGATAATTAATAGACAGAGATTGGTGAGCATGCCCTGCTGCCACACACAAATAATAACATTAAAATCATTACACTGTAAAGTTCCATTTACTGCCATGCAGCTAGCTTGTGGCATTTGTGTCAGCAAAATTGAATAACTGCTCTGACATTTACAACAAATAAATAGCTTTTGTGTCAGAGTGAACATAAGCGCAGAAAAAAAACAACAGTGCAACAGTGTTGTACGCCTCATGTATGTTCGAGTTCATGGCACACGCACAGCAAGTATACTGGAGTTAATGCTGGTGATTGAGCTGCACAGCTATATTTCATTCTCTTCTGCTGTGAGAGAAGAAAAAGACTCTGCAAACCTTGTCGGTTCTAACTGTAATTCAATTTTACCGACTTCTTCCTCTGCAGCATCTGAGCGTTTTACCCACAGCAGCTTCTGTAGATGCCCCTTATCTGCCCAAAGTCCTGTGGGCTAATACGATGATAAGCGCCATTTGCTTGAGAAGATCTCTTTAGTTCTACCTAAATCCCTTCTAATTTGCTCATTTAGTCCACTTCGGTAACACCCTTTGTTCACTCCAGGGAGAGATGAAAATGCTATTGCGTAATCAATCAGACGTGTACAATTGATCTCTACATTGAGTCAGAAGCTTTGCTGCCTCTCTGTATTCTCTTTTGTGCATGGATAAAGGATATTAAAGGTTATGTCCTCTATTCTTTCATTGCTGCTGATGTGACTTTGAATTGACATCAGTCAAATGACTGTGGAGCCTTCATGCATCGGTAAAGGAAAGGCTTAGCGCATCCACCTGTATCGCTAAAGGGTACTTTGTGCATACGGTAAGAAAAAAGAAATGACATGACGTGACAATGAGGATGCATCAATGGACAGCGGCACATTTCTTTTTTGGGCTCTTATGCACTTTTATTTTCAAATAATTGTTTGTGTTGAACATTTGAAGTTTTATAAAAGAGAGAGAATAAAACGACAATACAAGCAAGAATAAGGTCAATTAAATTGAAATTACAGAGTTACTATAGATATGCAGGATTTCTTCCAAGTTCTGTCATAATGTATAAACAATACATCAGGTTACTTTCACACAGCTTGAAAGGGTATTTCATATTTTGTATAGGCAGGGGATAAGTTCCGCGTAACCTTTATTATAACAGTGTACATTTCACACAAATCATATATTCCAACCAGGTTTGGCATGTCTACTAATTTGTGACAAGTGATGAGAAGTGACCGTGTGGGTAAAGTCCACTCATTAGAAAACTGATATACGGTACATACAGGTACCTAAGTGACTCTATAACCACTGATTCTGTCAGAGAAATGCAGAGTTAGTATAAAAATGCAAAAAAAAATAAAAATAAATAAATACTAGGACTGATGTTAAATTTACTAAATTAAATTGGAAAATTTACTGGACAATGAAAAAATAAGATAAAAGAAAGATAGAATATGTGATTTTCTCTAATGGCATGCAATTATTAAGTTAATTCACCCATTGTGAGTGGCTAGGAGGATCCTCAGAGGTCCACTTTGACAAAATACATTTTTAGCGGCTGCTATGGCCTGTCCGATGAGCTAAATGTTCACAGCTGAAGTGGAAATTGGAGTAGTCTCCCAGTAGTACTATTGAAGGAAACAAGCTAAATTTCATAAGTAAGACATTCTGAGGTTTGTTTTGTATGGCTTTCCACCTTAAAACTCATACTGGGCTAGTCCAGTTCATATGTAAGAGGTTTCCTATTTAGAATCTGGTGCAGTTTGGAGATGTATTGCTCTTGAAATTGATTTTTTTTTTTTTTTTTTTTTTTTTTTTTTTTCAGTAATTCATAAAGAATCTGTGGATGGTTTTAAAATTAAGTATTTTGTATCTTGCACTAATATAATCTTTTTTTGTCCATTTTTTTGCTCATTAGCAGCATGTTTCATTGTTCCTCATCTACCTGCATTCCGAGGACATTCTCCTATTCCTCTCTGACCGAATTTTGGTTAGCTTTGTTTGTTTGTTTACAATTGATTCCTTAGGTTATAATAGTAATTCCAATTGTGAAAACTTATAGTTTTTCTAGGGAACAAGCTGATTGTGAACACACTGTATAAAATGTTGCAGTTGTAGATAGCTATAAAAGTGTATAGCAGGTATTTGGTAAGAGAAGAGAAACTAAAGTTGTGTTTCAATCAAATGTATCCGGGACTTATAGTTTCAGGAACTTCTTTTCAAGAGGTTAAAAAGTTGCCCTTTTTGTCAGTGTTCCCGCCGTGGCCTTTAGTCCTGGGAAGATCATGCAAATTAGTTCGAAGATGTATCGGTAAGCAATACGAGTAACTGTAGTACACCACCAGTCCAGCACATGCAGTAAGAATAAAATGAAGGCTCTTGGTTTCAACTGGTTTCTCTTTGGCCGGAAATCAGGGTGTGAGGAGGCCTAGTTCACCATAGTAAACATGAAAAAAAGGCCAAGAGTGAAATTATAATTCACAGACGCTGAAAATGGCCCCGCTTTTTTTTTTAATTGCAGTTTAGGTCCGTCAGCTTTATTTTGGAAAGCGACGATAATGCGAGCCCACACATCATCACATGACACGTAGCAGTGCTGTGCTCTGATCAGAGGAGTTTGAGATCATGTACACCTGTGCAACACAATCACACTCAGTTTAAAGGTAAAAAACTATATAAATATATACAATGTAATCTAAATAATAAGAAAATGAGGTCAATCTGAAGTGATTGTGTCATTTTTGTAAATTTCATTACCATCATACAAAGGTTGGAGCAGAGCTGCTTCAGCCCAGATAGTGAGGAGGTGTCAGGCATGAACAAACATTCCAATTCAACAGAGGCAGACCATGTCAGCTGGTTCAAGACAAACTATACCTACATGAATAGCTCAAGACCCACTTGCTTGTCCATTTCAATAAACTTAATGGGTCAATTCGTCATCAGTTATTTGTGCAAATGTTCAGATCTATTTTTCACAATGTCCGTTTTGTGTTGATTAAAAAAGAATACAAATATGACATACATACTGCTTCCATATTATTGTAGCTGAGATTTTGCTGACAATAAAAATATGAAATACTTTGAAATCATATCGTTTGATGTTGATGAAATGTACAAAAATGTTACAACATGACACAATCACCTAATCACCCCAGATTGACCTGAGACCCCAAAGGGAAGAAGATGAAGAGGATGAAAATCTCAAGATGATACCTTTTTTCTGACCTCTAGCAACAAAATTGACATAAAGATGGACAGAGACAACTTGCACAGGGTGGCAGCCCACTGGATGCAACATTTTAATTTCTATAGTTGTTTCTTTGCCGAGCAGGAATTGAATGCCCCATCATTAGTTCAGAGAACATGGTGACCAAGTCAACAATCCTATGTATTGTGTATTGTTATTCACATATAAGGGACAAAGACAACATGGAATAAAATTTGCCTAAAGCTAGGTTACGAATCTAGTATAACACATGGGGCCAATTGTGTGATTTGACCAACAGTTTACTGCTTTTCATATCAATTAAAAGGTTATCAAGTGATTATTACTCAGACAGAGAAGAGGAGATCAGCAAAGCTATTTGTCTGACATGAAGAATCAGCTGACTGCAAAAGCAATCATTCAAATGATCTATGCCACTATTCAAGTTTTTGTTCTATTCTGTGGTAGGCAGAAACACAACTAGAGAGATCCAAGAGCCCAAAATGTGCAAAAAGTATAAAACGTGTGGAAAATTCCCATAAACGTACTGAGGACATAAAAAAAAAAAAAAGGATGGGGCAATCATCTGCATGACATAAAGAAACATTCTGCTACTTTAAATGCAAAAAACCCTTTGTTTCCAATGCGGAAGTCTTTCTTTCAAGTCTTTGTTTTCAAGGTTCTTCAGTCATGAGCTCCTATTTTGTAACCTCAGCTAAAACTGACCTTGTGAGTGTGTGTGCAATCACAACGTGTTCTGCTTCCCGATCAGAGAGGATACATTGTGATTATATGGTGTGTGAGGTAAATAATTCACATTCTCAGTCCAACACGACCGGCTTACTGGCTGTAGGGCATTTACTCAGTGAGAATATATTGCATACAGGGACATTCGGATCAAGATCATACTGGAGTTGAATGACTTAATGAACCATCTTTAAACCTCAACTATTCACAGTTATCGACTCCATTGTATACAAAAAATGTGGCTTCATGGTTTGAGATGTGATGTCTATAAAGAGTGCCCTAATTTTAATATTTAACACATTTTTAACCAAAGTAGTCGAATTGAGATCTCCTATTCAAGAAAGACTTGGTAAAACTTACGTTCTGCCCAAATGCCACCAGGGGGCGACTGCACCTGTGATTCCCTCCTGGGGATGTGTGGGAGAAAGCCTGAACAGAAAAACTAAGCTCAGCTGTTTTTTTACTCTTAACTGGAAAAAGCCAATGGTTGAGACTCATAGCTTCCCCATTAGATGCACAACAAGTGGTTGAAACCACCACAAAAAATGGAATCCATGGAAACCACACGGTGTAATAAGTGAACAGAGCTTCTGGCTTTGAAAAGTGAATCATGCTAAGTGTCTAAACCTAATCACAGTATCGTCTTGCTTCAAGAGATCTTTGACAGTGATTAATATCAAAATTTCCTACCTAGATAATCATATCTAATAATCTGCCTTGCTGTCTAGACGGAATGAAAAATATTGTTAGAGTGACTGGATACAACGACCAAATTTAAAACCTCTCACGCAAAATGTACCCTCAAATTCTCACAATTTTTGCACCTAAACATTCGCCCCAACCTCCTATCTTGGAAGTTGTACGATGTAATATTGTTGCGCTACTTTTGTCTTTCCATCTCTGTTAATATTCACATGACCAAACTTGGTCACTTTTTATGAAAACAAACATATTGGAATAGTTTGAATGGGGATCCCCCAGGAGGACCTGTCTCCTTAGTACAACTTCTGCTAATATTGATTTTATCTTGACATAGTTAAAATTGGCTACTATTTTCTGTTAGTGAATAAAGTTTCTTGTGTGTTTTCAGCTTAAATGCAGTGAAATTAAACATGTAGAGGTTAGGATTGTAATTTCCATCACATCAGTGTAAATTTAAAATCTTTCAATATACCTAAACTAGAGAGAGTTTAGCACGCTGCAACTTTAGAAAATCTATGCAAATAGATAAAAAACTAGCAAATCAAGGAAACGTCTTCATCAAAGCAACTCCTAGTAGATTAATTCCTGTCACCGTTCCCACATTTTTTTTCTTTATTCCCTCTTGCTTCTGAAACGGACCAAATGACATCAACAGTCTGTTACACAAACACCCAAGGCAAATATGTCTCCTCACTCTACCTGTTAGTGCTTTCAATCTTAATGTATAATCAATTTTGAATTCCATTACTTATTTTTTTTTGTTATAATTGAATTATATTGAAATATACATGCTCAAATTTCATAATCAATATTTTCTATGTATGTGCATGTAAAGAACACTATAGTGCCCTGCCTTTGTCAGCATGTGGTTGTTACACTTTTTGTCCAATAGAGGGGATCCCAAACAAAGAAATAAGAGGCAAAATATAATGTTAACATCCGCATCATTGCACCATTTCTATGTGACAAGAAAATCAGTGCAGGGCTTGAACCTTTAGACCCCATCAACATATTTGTTTCACTCTTTCTTATTTTCTATGATATTATTTTTTTTTCTAATTTTAACACATCTCACAGAGAGAGAGAAATGGGGTTTCTTTAACAAGTATTTTGTCACTGTTGGTCAGTAAACAATCCAAACAAGTAAAATTTGATGTCATGAGAAGATAAAGTGTGCTGCTTACTGCAGTAATATCAATTACATTAGATAACAGACAACAAATTAAACAACGCTGTAAACATTGTCTTAAATGTTTCTGGCCACAAACAAAAAGTGATCAACATTCTATGAGTCTAGTGCAGAGCGTATTTTTTTTTTTTACTATTATGGCAGCAGTGGAGAAAACCCTCTCTGCCCTGACTGAGGTGCTAGGAATGCACAGACTAACCGGGCGAGGTGGGAACTGTGAAGTATTCCACCATGACAGCGGGTTGCTGTCAGATGGGAGCGCTGTCCCACTCGCATACATCAGCATTAGTACACTAGATGTCCCAAGAGTACAAGAGCAAATGAAAAAAATGTTCCAATTCACACTGGTGGATGTCAAGTGAAGAAGTAAGTACACAAAGCAAGCAAAAAGGATGTACATCTTAGATATTATTTCATCAGTTGGAATACTGCAACGCATTAGTTTTTAATTTGAATAAAGTATTTCTTCTATCTGCTGAATGACCAACATCTATCTAAAAGCAAGTTTTAGCTTGCTAGGTATCCATGTGACAGTCAATAATACAGCCAATAATACACTAAGTAAGGACTACAGACCTCTCTGCAGCCTTTGACACTATTTCCCATACTATTCTCCTCACCTGCCTGTCTGACTACCTTGCTCTCACTGATACAGCTCTTGCTTTCTCCTGGTCGTATACTCTGACCGGGAAGTTTTTGACCCACGCTGGCTGTTCCTCCCCCTCTGGCTCTGTCAACCACGGTGTGCCCCAATGCTCGGTGCTCGGCCCCCTTCTCTTCACTATTCACATGCTCCCACTATGTGAAATCATATGCCACCATGGTCTCTGCTTCCATTCCATGACACCCAAGGCTACATCAGCACAAAACTTTCTGCCCATCTCCCCCCCTCAGTCCCTCGTTAACTCCTTCCATGAAATAAAAACCTAGATGACATCTATCCTTCTCAAAGTCAGCAGCAATAAAACAGAGCTCATGGTTGCTTGGGAGGGTTGGAGATCTGCTCATCGCCATTGATAGCTCCAGCATTTCACCATCCCCTGAGGTCTGCAACCTAGGAGTGATCATGGACTACACCCTGTCATTCCAGTTCCATATTAAATCAGTCACCAAGTCTGCCTTCCTTTACCTCAAAAACATCTCCAGACTCCGCCCTTCACTCCCTGACTCTGTTGCTGAAAAATACTGTAATGGTGTCCTATTTGGGGCCTCCAGCAAAGTCCTGAACAGCCTACAGTATGTCAAGCCTCACCTGTAACAATCCCTGGCAGCACATCACACCTACCCTCATCAATCTCCACTGGCTCCTGATTAAGTTCCCCAATTCATATAAAATCCTCCTCCTCACCTAATATAAGTCCCTCCATGCCCTTGCCTTTCAGTATCTATCAGACCTTCTCCACCCCTACATCCCATCTTGGACCCTGTGGTCATCTGACTGTGGTCATCTCTCCATCCCACATTCCTCTCTCCATTCGTTTGTGGACCTAGCCAGTATTGCAGCCCCCACCCTTTGGAACCCTCATCCTGCAGGTCCGCAACGCCCTGTCTCTGGACACTCTCAAAACCACTTTAAAAACTTGTTCAAACTGGCGTTCAGTGTTTAACTTCTCTGTAAAGTGTCCTTGGGTTCCTTGAAAGACGCTATATAAATTTAAGTTATTATTTTATTTAAAATTGTAACGTGAAAAAAGTTGCCGACAAGGATGTAGTCTCGTCTATAGCGCAACGTTTGTACTTTATTGTTGTTATTGCAAAATAGAAACCCCCTTAAATCATTGCTGTTAACTGTCAGATTTTAGTACTGTCTGCGAGCCTACTGCCAGCACGAGCGGCCACCTCAGGCCGTTGGAGCCAGCGAGGCAACCACTAGAGCTAGGTTTGTACCTTTGTCATTTATAACATGTTACAGATGGAAAACCATCCACGCAAACCATAAAAAACACACATTACATTTATATAAATAGACAAACATTGCCAAATCTCAAAATGCGTGATAAATCAGTACATGACATAAGACAGTTGCCTTACTTGCTTTTAGATAAATACATCTTAATTCTGATTAAAATTTACTTGGAAGTTGACAAAAAATGCCCATGAAGCTAGTCTTTTTTTTTTTTTTTCTTCCAAGCAAAAACAAAGTTTTTTGAAAGAACGTGTTCAGACTCAGAATAAAAAAACTTATTTGACCAAGCTTGTTCACAATCAAATGGGATTTATTTGTTGCTGGCATACATACTATTAATAGAAACAGAAACTAAATGCTCTATTATACACAGACAATATTCAATGCTTTTCATTCACTGATATGAATGAAACTGAGATATAAGTGTCAAAGTGTATTCTTGCAAAAAGGTGAATTTCTCCAAAACATTACTTATGGTCTTATTTTTGTATTTTGAGATATTTTGACCAGTTATTTGTTGCTGGCATACATACTATTAATAGAAACAGAAACTAAATGCTCTATTATACACAGACAATATTCAATGCTTTTCATTCACTGATATGAATGAAACTGAGATATAAGTGTCAAAGTGTATTCTTGCAAAAAGGTGAATTTCTCCAAAACATTACTTATGGTCTTATTTTTGTATTTTGAGATATTTTGACCAGAAAAAAGACAAATATGCCCGATGTGAGATGAAAAGGCCTGTCCTAAAATAAAAGCCCGATCTACATTGCTTACTTCCTTGTTCGGATTTCACAGAGCATACTTCAAGAGCTGACCCTGGAGGATCAGAGGGAGCTCGAGAGTGGTCATTTGTTCTTGAAGCCAGGGCTGGTTTTGAGATCTCCCTGAAGTCAGCAGCACTTCATGTCCTATATACACACAAAATTCTATGTGCAGTACCAGGGCATCAAAGGTCTAACAGTGTTGCTTTCTGGCAACGAGGCACCAGCACTTTTTATACAATTTATTACTGTTAGTGCAATTATTACTCTTTAGAGTAATAAAATAATTTTTATGTTGGGAAATAATGTTATTATCATTTACCTTTACATGCATTATACTACAATACAAGTTTTCTGTGTAGTTTTTAAAATCGGATCTGCTATGTTTGCTTCTGCTTTTTATCAACACTTTTATCAGGTCTGGGGGATTCAATAATGCAAAGACACACAGGGAGCTTTCTGAATCAAAGTCGTTTTACTTAAATTAGATCAAAACCCAGAAATCCAACTAGATAGCAAAGGTACAGTTTAAGGATGAGGCAAACTCAGTAGTCAAGATAGAAGCAATGATAAAAAACACAAGGAAGGTACACTGGACTGCTCACTAGACAGACAAGACAGTTTGGCACAGGAGGAAAGGAACACAAGGTTAAATACACAAGGGAGAGGTAATCACACACACTTGAGGGACAAGACTTGACCAGACATGGGGAATAAGACACCAACAAAACTTCAAAGTAGAACAGGAAACACCGAATGACCCTAACAGACAGACACTTGACACTACCGGACCCTGACAACTTTCACAAAGGAAAAAAAAAATCAAATAAACAAGGCTCAATATAAATCAATATAAGGCATATCATGTTTATTTGTGTAAAGTATTGGAGACAGCTGACATACAAACTGTACAAACATGAAAGAGATCCATAAAGTGCGTAGTGTATAATGGCTGAACATGGGTAGGAATGGGTGGGTCAAAGGGACTATAGTTTGCAGTACTGAACTCTGACTGTCCTGTAACTTTCTCAGAGGGCCCTCATTATAGCTGAAAAACAAAAAAAAAATAGTTTTTGTTAAAAAGCTCGAAAAGATTTTGTCTATGTTTTGGACATGGCTTATATTTCATGCCCAAATAAAATATTTCATGCCACAGCCAATTTTTACTGTAACAAACTCAGAGGATGTGGACATAAACTAGAAAAATGTACAGCCCTTGTCATAGCCTGTAGTGACCCTCTAGTTTACCCTATTTTTTGAATGCAAGTCAATGCTTGTCACTAGCTATTCTTAGCAAACTTTACTTATCACCATGGCTCATTCAGCTGTAAGATACCACTTCAAAACAACACACTAATCATGCCCTGACAGTCATTAGACACAATTATGATAGAACAAACGGCGGACAATGGTTAGCAGTCCCCACAATGAATGTTGTGTAATGTTACACTACACAGCAAGAAGTCCAGTGTTGAGTTAACTCCCGCAGAGTGGATTTTAATACTTTTTTTAGGGTTTACATAGCTCCACATTCTCTAGAGCTAAATACACAGTTTTGAAATAGTTAAACATTTAACACTGTGCCAGAGTTCCTTCTTTAACTCGCTAAACAGAGTTATAATAACACCAAGTAACACTGCTTTTACACCCTGGTTAGTGTTGGCTTCACTCCCTAAACTGTCAGGCTATTGTTAAAATTATTTGTTAGAATGAATTCCATAAAACAAAATACGTAAACGTAAACGTAAAACTCTAAATGCGTGATGATGGTTGTCAAAATTCTCTGTGAATACCTTGTCTGTCAACAAAAAAAAAAAATCTGATCTTCAACCAAAAGTACATCACTTATTATTCTTCCATTGCACTGTAAACAATAAGTCCAGTTTTATACTCTGCACCATCAACTTTAACCCAAATAGTTAAAAAAAACTTTTTTTGAGAGGATCATTTCAAGCATCTCATTATTTACCACATTCTCATCTCTAAGTGGGAAAGATATAATTGGCCCATACTCACTTTGTTTGGGGATGACTGTTTCCCAGTGATAGGCGATGGCCCTCTCATGCTTTTTAGCAAGGGATTTGGTTATGTTTCTTAAATTTTTAAAATAATCTTTAAAAAGCTTGTGTTTGGCTCTGAAACCTCATTGACTGCATACTATATAATAAAGGGGTGATTTTTCTTATAGAAGATGGGTAATGAATCATGAAGTGATGCTTAGGTTCAAGTGTTTGTGTGGATACAAGTACTTAAATAGGTAGTGGTGGTCAACAGTCAAAGACTTTAAATATATTGTCAAACCTACAGTGAGAGAAGGAGAAAAAAACAATGTGTATTATTTCAAGTAACAGAAACTTCATCCAGTTTTGTTTTCCTGCAGGAATAACGTCACCAAATAACAGTGGGATGTTTTTCACAAGACATAATATGGTTAAAATTCTGACTAGAATTCAAACCAATGCTATTGCTAACACTGTCAGAAGAATTTGTGGTACTTTTTTTTTTTTTTTCCTAAAACTCCATAATCAAAACTATAAATCCTAGGAAGCAAGTCCTGTTCTGAAAGAAAGTGTTGCGTGAGATATCCAAACAGTGATTTGACCTCACACTGAGCTACTCCCTCAAGAAGATCATGCATAATATCAAATGAGTAATTACAAACATGGGAATACTTCAATGAGTTCAGTGTAGAATTCTTTTTCAAACCATACAGTGTCTTCAATTGCGGGTTTTTGGCAATTTCAAGCACATATTTTCCCCTCAGGATCAGTTTTGGGTCACCGAATACGGTTTGACAATCATCTTTCTCAATCAAACAAAGACAACAGAAATGACTCATTAAAACCAAGAATTGTGTGCATCAGACTCATCAAACAATGGAAGACTGGGACCCTGGCTTTCCAGTATGTTGATATCATTTATCAATCGTTCAAGTATAACATCAAAACTATACTTTTGCAGATCCTGAGTGTGGAAAAAGGCAACCAAATGAATGTTCTTCAAAATTGGATTGAATTTATGGGGTAGGTTTGTTATAAAAAAATACAGACAACCAATTGTTATGTTATTTTGTGTTATTTCTACTGGCTCAACAAGTCCCCATTTTTCGGTGAAGCGTTTATTTTGTTTTCATTCTGCATTTAGATCTGTGAATGGATTTCAAATTTTTCAAAGCATTCATTTATCACAGATACATCAGGGTCAGTTTTAAGTAAAAGTAAAGCGTATTAGTTCCTCCAAATCTCCTACAATTGAGGATACCGGATTGTTAGAAATCCAACTCCCTTGTAATTTTTGCCCGAATGGCTGCACACATTTCTTTGGTTGGATCTTTAAGGAGCCCTGAAACACTGCTCTCAGGAGTAACACTGAAAGAGCTACATTCATTTTGAGGATTAACTTGGTCCTCCCAAACATCTGCATGAGATGATCTTGCGACTGTCTCACTAAAGGAACATGCAGCATTTGAACTTTGAGCAAGTGGCTCAATATTGCTATTAACACTATTAAAGTGCTTCCGAAAGCCTACATATGTTAGGAACTGAAGCCTGCAGCCTGGCTGTGAACAAAACAATTTTGAACTTTGAACTCCAGGATAGTAACCATGTTCAACTCTTAAATGGGAAAGCAACTGCAGACTGCTGGCATACAGTTTTTCTAGTCTCTTACTCACAGATTAAGAGCGGTACTGGCTGGTTAAGTCTGGCTCTTAAGTCTCTGTGTGACTCCCTCAGTTTCCCCACATCAATGTTGTTTGCAAGAATGGGTAGAAGTTTACTAACGGAGGGCAAATTAAACACAAAATGTGCTTTGGAAAGTTCATTAAATGCCCCTAGTGAGCAGTTTGCCTGGCATGGAATTAGATGCTTACCCATGGCAATGTAGAAGTTGTCAACCTTACTCTTCTGACGCCAAACAGCGAGGACGTATGATTGCTGACCTTCATGGTTGTGGAGGTGCTTCTCCAGACTGCAGCATGACTGGTGTTGAGATAAGGAACAAGAAAAAGTTATTCACAAGAGTGATCTGAAGCCACATAGAAAACTAAAAAGCAAAAATGATTGTTCAAACACCTTCTGAATGGCTATTTAAACATTACTCAATCACATTTGTAGCTAAGAAGGTGTCTTGCAGAATTATTATAATAACCATAATATCATAATTACCTTATGAAAGATTACCAGCCTCTCATCTGCATCATTTGCAACTGATTTTCGGAGACTTCCGTCTGCCTGCCTCACTTGTTGCCACATTAAGATCACTTCCTGGGGTCTTTCTGCCAACTGCCCCAAGCAATGCAACTCTGGTGTTGAAATGAGCCACTTAGCCTCTTTTATGACATTTAGTTTGAAGAAAACGTCCCATTTCTGTAGCACCATGGAGGATGTGTCACCACCAAACAGGAGAGTGAAGTCTTGGTCCACCTTTAAGAACTCAAACATCAGTTATTACAAATGTCAAGACATTCAAAATATAGAATGCCTTACTTACCAGTCCTTTTGTATGCAAGAATCTTGAGGTAGTGGAAAGGACATCAACACTTCTGCCTGCTTCATTAGCAAGCTTCTAATAATGCTGAAAGGTCTCTTTCATCTTCTGGAAAATCAAAGTCATCTGTGGTATGGTGGAGCAGAGACATGACCTCCTGGCAAGAGTCCATACAGCTATATGGTGGCAGTCGATATCCACAACAAATCTTACTTTGTACAGTTTTCAGATGCAGAGAAATGCATCCTGTGCTTCTCGCAGCATCATAGAAATGTTACTGCAATAAAACAATAAATATAAATGTCAATATCATGTACACAGATTTGTGTCACAACATACAATCGTTATTCAAATAATAATATCATAACAGCTATCACATAGCCTTTCTTGGCATTTGGATCCTTGAGGTGCCTGAGAGGAGATATTATATTGGTCGTGTAAATTTATGCAATGAACATACGGTTATTTAACACAAATATTAGGTACATGAAACACACAAACCCGTGAGAGCCACCAGTGTGTTAACCATTTGTCTTCTTGTTGCATCTTTCAGGGTTTCTGTTTCTTGGTACTCCTGTAGTACTTTTTCACCTCCAGGATTGCTTCTTAAGACAGCTTTGCTCAAATAACTATGAAAAAGATAAACAATAAACTGACAAAGAGAATAAAAAACTTGGTACACTTTTGTGGAGACATGGGTGAAAAAAAATTGTAAAAAAAAAAAAACAAAAAAACAAAAAAACACAAGTCAAGCTTTGCTTCAACCCGTAACTGCATCATGTTCATCCACAAAATCTCTTGCAGTTGATCTCATCCATGATTATAGTTGAAGAACTTGAGCTGAAGCTTGAGTCAGACATCTTAGAAGCAGAAGGCAAGTCAGAGAACTCTAAGAAAAATAAAGACAATGGTAGAAAAAATGCAGAAGGCTTGATTATGCCTGGCTGGGTATCTCACCATCATCAGAGAAAACTGTCAGTAACACGTTGCTTTATCCAACAATTTCACTGAATATTTCTGCATATACTTTTGTCCCTGTGGTGTCCTTGTAAATAGCTTTTGCACCAGGTGGCAGGCAAAACTTCTCAATGACAGGAACAATTGTTAAATCAAACTAAATATACATTTTAAGTTTGCACTGGTCCTTTCTCCTCACTGCAAATTTCTGATGTTCAATACATTAATCAACCACTGTATAAATTATTGCAAAAGTTGACAAGTTGAATTAACTGTTAAACAATATATTCACATTCAAGAAAGTCTACATGACATTAAGGAGGAAGATATTTGGTTTTTTTTAAATCACTCATGCAATTAAATTGCAATTAAATTGCATACCTTTGGCAGAAAGTTATACTGTCCTACAAGCTCATCCAACTTCATGTATTTCTGTAGTTGGATTTACTTAACTTGGACCAGCATTTTTACTGAGACATGCAGGAACAAATACATGTTTAACTTTGAAATTTCAACACTCCAATTTTTGCTGTGTAGAGCCAACAATAAACTAATCCAAACACAACCATTAGCTACCGCTAGCATAGCTATTGTTAAATTCAAAAACGTTCCATGGTATGCTACCGTAAGACATTATACTGCTAAGAACTACGGTAGTTTGGTTACGTGCCTAATTTAATCCAATATGAATCCCAAACCAAGTGTTTGGTCATCCAGGCTGGGAGGCATTAGTCTTCAGGTGCTCACTGAACACAGCTCAGGGCTTTGCCCCTCAAGCTGAAACCACAGCAGGCAGGCATATTTCGGTATAATACCAGTCACTACTGAAAACAGATGTATTACTTACATCGAGTAGAAGGACAGTCAGCTCCGAGTCAGAGTGAAATCCTTCAGCATCTCATAGGACACTCCATTCTGGAAATGCTTTACTGATATGCACTGGTCTTCTTTCTGTCTTTGTCCAAAGCCGTTTAGCCACAGATCGAGTTTTCTTTGGTAGAAGAGGCATTGAAATGTCAGCTGAATGCTGCACATCACGTGTGCTACATCACCTGCGCGTCCTTCAAACTGTGTTTGTGGTCATGCCACAAGTTCTTACTTTTATCTAGGAGGAGAGGCCACATGCACACATTGGTAGGGGTTCACATGCACGTCACATGCTTGTGCGGCCGGGCTACTAAAATACAGAACTGAAAAGCTCAGATATTAATAAATACAGGGGGGACAGTGGCTGCAGCCTGTGCTCAGGACATCATTACTGTACTGTATCTTTATATAGCAAATATGTGTTGGATGCTATATTTAGATGTATATAGCACCTTTTAATTTTCAAATGTATAAGGAAATACAGTTAGATACAGAAGTATTGGGCAATGACACACCTTCTATCATTTGCCTTTATACACCACCACAACGGATTTGAAAATAAACAATCAAGATGTGATCAAAGTGAAGACTTCCAGGTTTAATTTAAGAGGTTTCACAAAAAATATGGCATTTACTGTTTAAGAATTACAACCATTGTATGCAGAATGCCTCGAAAGTACAGTTTTATGGCCAGGTGTTGTTCTTTCCCTCATTACTTCAAGACAAATGAAGCAGATTAAAGGTCTGGGGTTGATTTCAGGTGTTGAATTGGCATTTGGCAGCTGTTTGACTGGAGATATCAATATGAAGTCTAAGGAGATATCTATGCAAATGAAGGAGGCCTTCATTAGGCGGAGAAAAAAATATATAACAAATCTATCAGAGGGATGGCAAAAACTTTAGGGCTGACCAAATCAACAATTTGGTCCATCCTTAAGAAGATAGAATTCACTGGCGAACTCAACAGCAAAAGTCCTGGAACATCTCAGAGTAAAATTGAAGTGGATGATTGCAGAATCCTTTCCTTGGTAAAGATAAACCCCTTCACAACATGGAGGCACGTCAAAGTCTACAATCAAGAGACGCCTTCATGAATGTACATACAGAGGGTTTACAACAAGGAAAACTAGTACATTCAAGAACAGGAAGGCCAGATTAGACTTTCCCAGAAAACATCTAAAAATACCCGCTTTGGACAGATGAAACAAAGGTAAACTTGTATCAGAATGATTAAAGACAAAACTGAAGGAGCAGCAACCAATGGTGGCTGCAGTGAAGACATCTCCAGGGAGGAACCTCAGAATTTGGTGATGTTCATGGGCTCTGGACTTAATGCGTTCATCCAAGTATTACAATTATCTTAATTTGTCTAAATGCATTTGAGCCCCTGAAAATGGAGATACTCTATATAAAATGGCTGTAATTTCTAAATGGTAATTAGCATATTTTTGTGAAACCTCTCCATTTAAATCTGAAAGTCTACACATTAATCACAGTTTGTTTGTTTTATTACAAATCAATTGTGGTGGTGTACAGGTGAAATTATAAGAACTGTGTCATTATTCAATTACTTCTGAACATAACTGTATTATAATTTTCATTTTTCTACTTTAACCAAGAGCCTGACCGTGTTTAATATGCATTTTAACGTGGTTTCACGTTTAAATAATATCACAACGTCATACAATACAAGCCTTTGCGGTAAAGGCATAAAGGCCTTTAGGCGTTTAAAGGCATAACCCTTTAAACGTCATGAAGCATTGGGTCCACCTAGACTGGTAAGAGTATGAAAACACAGCCTATGGGTAACACATAAAGAATCTAGTGTAACACCATTAATATTCTTCACCATGAGTTGCCAGTGAAAGTAGGCTATACTTTTTTCTTTGTTCTTGTTAGTGTCAGACTAACCTAAATTTAGAGACAAAGATTTAGACCGACCATCCAGTCTCATTTTCACAGCTTCCGTCTGAACTTTCAGTCTGGAAAGACTGTTTTATGAATATACAATATTGTTGTTACAAAGTCGAATTAGGTAGATTAGGATGAACCTATAAAAGGACAGGAGCATTGCATAACAGTTAGGTAATCATTAGTGTTAATCATGTACTGGCGTAGAAAATGGTGGTCAGCATCACAAGCAACATGCCACATCTGCTGCTAATTGGCTCAGGCGTGTTAGCAGGGAAACAGTAGTTTACATTTAATGATTACATGAGAGGACCAGGAGTGAGATGAGTTTTGCATTTAAAGTAGAGGGAAGCGATAAATGTATAACATTTGTATAATCTCGTTGCATTTTCCTGCATGAAGATGGTTAATGTTAATGCACCCTACCCTGCACACACACACACACACACACACACGCCCCTTCAGTAGCCCTTGAATGTCTTCCTGCAATACCTTCCTCTCTCCAACTGCTGTTGTGCTTCCTGCATTTAAGGGATTATACTGTCACTCCACAGCAATGTTTAGATGAATTATAGTATTTCTTTTGAATTGAATTCACACAACAACAACAACAAGTTGGCTTTTGGGGTAACATAGGACCATAGGTGTAGGTCTGCTGGAGCATATTCCATTTTTAAAGGAGAAATGTATACAATGTTTAGTCTTATGCTGATGCTTTGGGTTGGCAGTGTGGGCCAGCTACCAACCGAAAACATTGGTTTCCGATGAAGCCCATAGTGTAGTATTGGATGACCTAGAGAATGAGACTCAGCAAACAGCTATGTTATATAAAGTATTATAGCTTTAAAGCCCTTGAAGATCCAATCCTGACTAAACTTCAAGAGTCTTTGTCATTCAAGGGAGTCCGTAAAACAAATGGAATGGGCAAAAGCCATCCTTCTTAATGTGTCTAATGTATGTTTTATCCACGGTGCTTAACTATTTTTGTAGCCTCAGTTTATAATATTTACATAGATTTTTGTTGTGCGTTTGCTTAGCCTGGTTTCACGAAATGGCATAAAAATGACATGCTGCTGCCTTCAAACTTTTTGTTCAAAACTAAAACGTATTTCCCGTTTTATTCAAAGCGTTAGCATCAGGTTTTTTATATGTGAGTTTTTAGGTGGGAACATAGTAGAGAAAACAGGATAAACATACAAAAAGAAGAGAAAAGTCTGAAGTTCAAGGATATTAAGGTGGTAGCTGGATCAAACAAGCTGGGGATCTTCATGCAGCAGTCGAAGCTCTCACAGCAGCACACATTTGGTGTTAATAGGTGTTGATTTTTGTCTGTAAATTAAGTCACACAATGTTTTGACCTGATATCAGTCACTTGTATAACCTATTGAACTGATTTTAGCACAAACCATGATGTGTCTTTTTCTAAAACTCTAACCAAGTTGTTACTATCTAAACATAAGCAAACTGTGGAAAGTCATTAAGATAAATGTAACAAATTTAAATAAATACAAAAGATAGCAGCTACTTGTGGGGAATGTTCCCTCAACCTGCTGCAGTTTTCGTGTGCTACATCACTTCTTCATCAAAGATCAAAAATCCAGCAATAAGTCTGGAAAAGTTTTTCTTGCTGTCAACAAACAATTCAAAAAGAAACCCCATAAATAAAAACCAAAACGACTACTAACTATTAACTATTAACTATTGGGTGTATATATCCATAACTTTTGTAGTGTATGTTATTCTGTTGTGCTACAGAGGTCCATTGTTTCGTCTATTGTTTTTGTCTAAAAAAAAAAAATAAATAAAAAAAATAAAATGGAACTATGTTGTGTGTGAATGCATTGTTGTGCGGGGAGTGTCATAGACACTGAGTTGGATTGGATCTTTTCATCGAATTTCTAAAACTATGCAATGAAAATTTTGAATAATTCCACATCCATATAAATGTTAAAATGGTGTGATAAGCCCTGCCCTGTCTGATTATCAACACAATCACTTTCAATAAGTGTGATGTTCTTATTTTTAACTTGTAACAGTTGTCCCGTTTTCACAACATGAAACGCTTATTCACTCCCTAATAAAGCTCAGGCATTTCTAGCCTCCTGTTCCACCTTGCTGTCAGCAAAGACTTTTGAAATATCACCATTTCATTCACAAAAACAATGGCAATGACTGCTTCAGATGAAATGTCAACCCCCATATCCCAATAGTCCTCTTCTCAGGACTGCTTATTTCTGTGCCAGTTTATAGTAAGAAGTATTTTTCAGCGTCCCCCCTTTTCTCTACTGTTATTTCATCACACCATACCATACCTCTATCTCCCCTCTTCCAAACACAACACTCTTATCTTTTCTCTGTGCCTGAATTCCCTGTCTTCTATGTTTTTTCTAACTATGACCAACTCGTTCCCATGGTCTGCTTCCTCCTGTCCTCTATCTCTTCTTCCCTCAGAGACACAATATATTTTTTTAAACAATCTCAACCATTTGAACCCCTTGAGAGGTCCTCGGTATTCCTCAAACTTTTTAACTGTAGCATGAATGGGGACAATCAATTATCTACTGAAAGACTCCTGGAAACGTCAAACAGAGATGCTCCCAGCAGACGTCAAGCTAATTTCATAAACTTGCACACAAATGGAACACGATTGAAATTTCACTCTGTTAGTTTTTACACAGCAATCTGTGCAACATGATCTGGGAGACCTTCAAAAGTGCTGAATGTCAGACACACAACAAAGACTTTTTGAGGGAAGTTGAGGTCAACCCTTTACCATGTTCACTGATATAGTCACGGGTCAATGTGCTGTGGTCAATAAGCTGATTAAATTTTGGGACAAGCACCAAAGTATTATTATTATCTTTATGATTATCATTATTATTATTGTTATTTTAATGTGCTGACTTCAAGGATACTACAAGTTTCTTTACAAGTTATTTCTGGATTGAAAATCACATGTGGATCATTGTATAATTTAAAGGATCAAATTAGAATTTGAAATTGAAATTGAAATTCATTGTTTACCTTGAAAATAGTAGCGTAGTTTAGCGTGTTACTCTATTTTTTCAACTTTTAGCTGTACTGTGGATCTTTTGGTTGAAAGCTCTGGGAAGGATAGTAACATGAATTGGAATTCCCTGGTCAAAGTAATATTCCTACTAACATTATTGAATTAGCTTTGCATGTACACCCAGAAGATTTCAGCGTGCTTTGGAAGAAGAACAGCTTTGCCTTTGTGTGTTCTTCATTGTTAAACTTTCCACTTTTGGAAAGAGTTTTTTGGGGGGGGCTTGAAGTTAAAGCTCATTCTGAGACATCATGAATGATAAATAAAAAGCGTAAACTACCGGCCAGGAGGTATGTTCATTCTACTTTCTGAGGTGAGCTGACATGAGACAATGAGCACAGCAGCAACATGTCCAAGTTAGCTTAAAACATCAGCTGAGGTCAAAGGCATCCAAGCTGCAGGGTCACACAAAAAGACATTTATTGCCAGAGACAGTGTAATTTGCTTGACTCTTGGCCCTGCAGCCTGCCAAGACCTCTGCCACTGCCAACCTTCCTTTGGCTTGTGCACGTACCCAGCTGTACATCTGCTTGTGGGTATTTTCTGATTCTGACCTACATCTGTGTCTGCTTCGGTCCTAAAAGGAGTGCAGTTACATTATGCTATGGCTAACAGAAAAAAACATGTTTTTGTTGAAAATTCTTTTCCTTGGAAAAGATCAAGCTGTTTGCTATTGTTCAGCTAAAGGAAAAAATGCTGACTCATGCCTGAACCAAAGACATAGAATTTAGATTTAGACAAAGTGGCATGTGCTCGGCTGCTGTTTAATAGCCAAGGTAATATTCATTTAGGTTTTTCATCCATTTGCCACAACTACAAAGAGTATTCAGGAGATTATAATTAACAGCACTTCTCAGCTGTCGGTAAGAACAGGATGATTAATATACGCTTACTGTCAATTCATATGACATGTATGTCTGAAGGACGTTTGGCGGAGTGAACATGCTTTTTTACATCTTACACCCACTTATCTTGTGTTCATGTCAGCCGAGTCCAAAGAGTTTTTCCACATGAACAGGCGAGGGTTCACTGCATTGCTTAAGGGTACCTCACCTCAGCAGCGGCTGACAGGAGAGAATGCTACTCCTTCATTTTCTCTGCTCAGAGTTAAAGCACCTGGAAAACTGTTTTATCAATCAGGCTGAACTACTTTAATGGTATAAGCAGGTTCTATGCAAACATACCATTATGTATCATATTAATTCATTTGAGATATCTGTATTTATGTTATTTATGTCATGTTTTGCCATTCGAATGTGTTAATGAAGCAGATTTGGACTGTAAAATCATTCAGTACAACAACTATGGATTTCAAGGAAACAGCATTAATAGACCAATTGGGGGAACAAGCTGTACAATATTGATTGTTGACTTAGAAGTCATTTCGCGGAATATGTTTGGATGCAATTGAACTTGTTGTGTTTCCATAAACTCCAAGTGGAAATATTTCTGTTAGAGGTGAAATGCTTCACTAGGTTCAGCACATAGTTTCAAACCCTGTCCACATGTTGGTTGCCGTAGGTTCATCTGACTTACTGGAGTTATAAGTAACTTTTCCATCGCTTAAGAATCTTATTGGCTGATAATGATTGAGGGAATCATAATGAATAAGGTTTTTGTCAAAACCTTAGGTGTCATCAGGGAAAGGGTTACTGCTTGTGAGAAACTCTGATTTCATAATGCATAATTTGCATGCATAAATGCATAGATTAACAATCTTATTTTTCTTTGTCCATGGCAAATGATATGGTATAATGGATGGTGTAAAGGAAATAATGCCTTTCAAAGTGTCCATAAATAAAAAAAACAACAATATACTCCATGCAGCGTGATGGACAATTCTGGCCTCCCTATCATCCATTAATTCCTGTAAATGTAGAGATAGTAGGTACTATCCGTTACATGTCCACAAGAATGGCACTTATTTCAATTTTGCTTATTTAAGCACAAATACAACATTCTTATGATTTCTACCTAGAGAATAGTGTCTGTTTGAAGTAGCAGTATGTTGAAATTCAAGAATGCTGTGTGGTGATTGAGCATTTTGCTAAACAGTGCCCCAACTTCTATCCTTCAAATTGCTCCAGGATGCATTTGTCAGGCATGAACTGAGCACTTATTTTCATTTCATAGTGCTGTTCATGCTATTGGAGAGCATCATTTTAGTTGCAATTTGATTATGAGAGTGACAAACAAAATAACTGGACTGGTAGTGTTCCCTCTTACATCTCTACTTTCTCCACAGTGTGTGTTAACACTGTCTCCAAACCTGTTCATAGAGCTCTTTTGGGGACT
>KV751371.1:484728-520031 GCA_001698575.1 Mola mola | reverse complement strand
ATCATGTTCTCAGGGCTTTGACCTTTACTCACTGTTTTCTGCTAGACACCTGTAACACTGCTGGCGAGAGTATTGGTATGAGTTGTACATTCCACTGTAAAACTCAAGAACATATACACTTGACATGAAAAGTTAAAGGCCCGGCAAGTCTTTGAGGACTTAGCTCAGAAAACTTTGGAAGCGTTTGTCCGAATGCTCACAATTGTTTTGTCACCTTTTGAGTTATAACAGCAGGTTCCAACTTCAAAACCTTTATTTGGTTATCACTGAATGCCTCATCTCACACACAGGTCCCCACCAGTGTTGTGGGTTGTGTCTTTATGTGAATGTCCAGCACAAATCATCCCAGATCCACTTTGTTTTCCTGATTAGTGGAGCGGTGCTGCAAATCAATGAATGACTGTGTTGCAGGAAAGCAAATTTCTCTTCAACAATTTATGGAAAATGACTGGGCCTGTGTTGGACAAAAGACAATTTGCACTTTGTTGTCCTGCTGTTATTACTCACTATTCAAAGTGTAAGTGTAAGTGGACCAATAACAATTCGATAATTGTTTTTGGTTTGTTGACTTGTTTTGATGCCACTGATTCAGAGGCTCCAAGTTTCTGAGGCTTGGAGCTTTTATTCCCCCCCAGCTTGTTTGAAGGGAAGTGAATTTGCAGCGAGTAATTTGATTTGCCTTAATTTGCTTTTGCTTTCATTTAGTTTTCTTCTTTTTTCAAGCATTTTTATATTGTGGTTTCTATTCTGCTCTCGTACATTTTCATGTAGGCACATGATCCTGGGAGCAGCTGACTTTAAAATGCTTATCTTTCACCATGGCCCCCATGGCTGTAATATCAAATTTACTGCTCAGACTTTTACAGTTTAATGACACGTTTTCTGCTTTTTTTCAGAACATTTTTTTCAATAATCTTCTTGTTAATATATCATTAAATGTGCATACGTACGCTTCTTGCCATTGCTGGGCGTGCAGCTTAACTGCCAGTGATTATATTAACTAACATGGCTGAGAACAGCCCTGTTCAAACACAGCTCCAACAAAACTATACATGTCAGGTGCACACAATTTTTTTGCATCTACCTGTTCCTTTTTATCTAAATATGAGGTGGGTTTATTTTTCTTTTATATCTGTGTTTTGTTTGTTTAGATTCACACTGACTGATTACGGGCACAACAGGGCTTGTAAACAAGTCTTATTGACCGACTTGTTTACTTGACACAGTTTGTTGACCTGTCCCTCTGCCAGTTCAGTTCAGTTCAGTGTGCACATCAGTGACAAACATCGGTATGTTTAAAATGAGCAGCAGTCCAAACTGGTGTTGGATCCTTAGATGTTTTGAAGATTAATTTGGTAGCTGTGAGTTTGTTGGTGTTTAGCTTTTTCTTAATCAAAGTAATTGATAGTGATACCAAGAGTGCGCTTTATTCAATACCCATCATCTGATTTGAATCATTCAGTTTTTTCTAGCTCTCAATACCGAACTTCAGATACAGGTTTTGTTTAATTGGAGACTTTTTGGTGGGTAATTATTTCGGTTAATACTGATACCCAGTTACTGAGGATAAAACTAATTTAATGTCTGAGCACACCTTGAGGAATCATATCACTTATTTAGTTCAGTCTGCCAATTTATGTGGAGCAGTTTATCATATGTCTACTGAATATGCTGCATCTATCATGGACAGACTCTGGAGGGTCTAGCTGCAGAGACAACAGGGAAAGTTTCTTAATCAAAGCCTTTTAATCGAGCAAAGGTCAAAACCAGGAAATCAGAACAACTCAGCAAAGGTACAAAATCGAAAGGCAAAGACTCAGAAATCGGTAAATTTATAAGAATCATACACAGGGGAACTCACACAGAAAAGATGATCTGGCACATGGGGGAAGGAATCCAAGGCTCAAATACACAAGGACGGTGTAGAAAATGAGACACAGCTGAAACACATTAGGGAGGGAACACAATCATACAGGAGGAAGGAAAACTCGACAGGGCATTGGGTTTAAGACATAACAATAACTCCAAAATAAAGCCGGAAACACAGACTGACAAATAGACGCATGAAACTACCGGAACCTGACAACATCTCTTCCTGTCACTCCCTGAAAGGATGCGTGCTTCATTACGCCACAGAGAATAGGGAGCGACAGGTCTCCGCAGAGGTGGTGTATTAAACTAAAAAGAACAGCAGCAGTGGATGTTTAATATGAACATTTTGGCAGCAAGCGTTGTCAAACATGGTCTAATTAAATGCACTGCAGGGGCACGTTACATTTCCTATATTGTATGTTGTTGTTAAAGCAAGAAGTGCTCAGCATCTGGTATGGGCAGGAAGGTTAGTGCTTTACATTTGTTTGACTTTGAACAACACGTTTCATCAAAATGAACCAAACTAAAGAAAAAAACAATCAAGAGTCTGCACATGCTTGGTGTGAATGCCTGCTGAGTGACATGCAAATGAATCATGAGGTGGAACATGAGTTGTACTGATGTTATTGTTAGAAGTAGTGACACTAATCAAACGGGGGGTCAAGTACTGGCTCTGCTTGTAATGCTTCTGCAATCTCTGTTCAATAACCAACCAGACAAACTGAGCAGGGGCTCCACTATATTACTACATCCCACCCAGCTCCCTGTGTGATCCAGTATATCCTATCTCTCTCAATATCAGTCGAGCATCTATGGCCAGTCTCAGTCACAGTGGCAAGCCACACGTCCCACTAACTCTGCAAAAGCATCCAAATACCCTGAGCTGTTTTACTGTTGTCTTACCCTCTCTCCATGTCCTTTGGCAGGTCTGTAAATAATGCAGCGGGACTTTGCAGTGATGACCAGATGTAAGGAAAAGCGAACACACACACATACACCTTTTTTCCCCCTCTTTATCTTGCCTTATATCAAATCCTATTCTCCGGGACTTGGGTTCATTTCAGTTGTGTTTTTTCTCTCTCAGATATTTCCTTTTTCATATTACAGTTTAGATCTTACACTGTAGGTGTAACAGGATATCTGCAGTCCCTTAGGGAAAGCTGTTCCTTCAATCATAAACATGCACACTGGTAATCATGTCATGGAGCTGTACAGTAGGACCCCATGTCCATGAATGAATGGTATTTTTTTTTTTTTTATTTGATTTCTGCTGTGGTTTGTCTGACAGTCTGACAGTGCACACATGCCTATGTCCTCACCCACAACCAATAACCTTGCCGCTTATTGATTTTTGTTCTCTTTATGTGAGTCTTGTGCAAACACCTAGATAGAAGCTCTTTGTCTTGTAATGAAAAGATATTATGCTGTGAGAGAAAGGGATCATTAGGGTTCCTCTGAAATAGAAGTTAGATTATTATAATAAGGAAATTCAAATATTTTGATTTCATGATATTGTGAAATTTATATATAAAGCAATCTCTCTTAAATGTTGGCTTGTCAGAGCTTTGGAAGTATTCATCCAAATGCTGCCACCTTTTTAAAAATAACAGCAGATAAAGTTCCAGGTCCCAAACTCCATTGTCAGATTTCTGCTAATGTTAGACGCAAGGAAGGAAGCTCAGGCCCACTGAAAAATAAAATCCTTTTAAAAAAAATCAGTCATTAAATCATGTAATTTATTTCAGATATTAGGTGTAATGTGAGTGCAACCACTCATTAACCCCCCGAAAACAAAACAATCAAAAAAATGAGCAAATCCATGAATATGGTGCAAAGCAGGAAAAGGAAAATATTGAAAACAGCATAATCATCTCCTTTAAGACTTGACATGAAGGTGCCTTTAGGTGAGACCCAGAAGGCTCAATGTGACATAATGTAGTTTGTTACAAAGAGGGATGGAGGTCGGGGTTAAGTGGCAGTTCAAGTATTCTCACAGCCAGTTCACACATTTTTTTTCTTTTACCTCTATCAGGGAGGTTATATTTGAACCTGTCTATTGGTTGGTTGGCCCTGTGATGAATTGGTAACCTGTCCAGTGTGTATGTCCGCCTACACCCAATGACGCTGGGATATGGTTCACTCTCTGGTGACAAGATAAGGGGTGATAGATGATGAATGGATGGATGTAAGTAGTTTGTTTTTTTTAGTGGGATTACACAAAAACTTCTGGATGCATTTCAAAGGAGCTTGATGGGAGGATGGGGAATAAGCCAAGCAAGAACCCATTACATGTTATGTGTGGATTTAGATAATAGTTTGGATCTAGAAATTTGAATTAAGTGGACTGTTGATTACAGTTTTTTGCGCTTTAATTTTTTCATGTTGTGATGAGAGTGCGGTCCTCAAAAACATGTTGACAATCAGAAATGGGCCTACACTTATGAAATATCAACCAAACTGTCACTTATTCATAATTATAACTATGTGTTTGTTACCATTGCACTGATGGTCACCTGACTATGGATTGCCATAGAAGTTAATTTGCACTGCAAATAGTTTGAAAGTGTATTGTCATCTTGATGAGACTGAAGTGAAATCTGACCTTGATGCCTTGTTTTTTAAACTAGTAATAGTAAACACTACATTACGTATGCAGAGTTATTCTAAAATCTAATGCATAAAGTCACCTTTCATGGAAAAGCACTTTGATAAAAACATAATAATAACTGGTAAAACATTGTTGGCAATGCTGAAACATACTGTACAGGTATCCGTGGAGCCATGAAACATAGTTAGCAGCATCCTCTCCTGTATGTTGTGGAAATATGTGATTGGAGCCAGAACAAGTCTAAATATGCTGTAAAACACGGCCACAGCCCAGCGGTCTCATTGCACAGATGAAAGACAGTGACATGAAACAATATATTGGCTGCTGAACTTCAGGTATCTGACAACAAAGACAAAGGGGACAAGAAGATAGGAAAATGGCTCCTGCTGTGATCCAATTTTAAACATTTCCTTAGATGGTGATGAAATAAATAAAATGCAACGTTGCACAGTTGATAGCGGAAAAATTGTGGTAATAGAAATTACTTGCATCTCAAAATGTAATATTACTGATTATAATTTGATCTGGTTAAAACATCTGTACATGATTAACAGCATACATATAGGCCTAACTGGACAAAATTATGTAAGCGTCACATTTTAGGATAATATAAAATGGAGTTTAAATAATATAGCAAGATTAGGTTTATACAATGACCAGGCAGAATGATGAACCCAGTAGGAGCTTTTTTATTCACCACAACTCACTGTTTACATTCACCCTTTTCTGCATTCTACAATTTTGACCAAATGCCAATTTCTGGGTGACACCTTCCCAATTGAAAGATGACATATCTGTAAAACATATGTATGCTCTCTGTTTATTACAGACGTATTTTTGTCAGTGGGTCCATTTTATTTCCATCTTGTCAACATGTTGTGCCCAGAATTATTCAGTTTGTTTTCACTAAAGCTTGGGGCAAATGCAATGAGTAGCTGAAGCCCATTAAGACAAAAAAACAGAATACAGATGTGTTTTGGTCAGGGAGGAGTACACAGCTCACGATATAGACAACCTACTGAGCAACAGGTTAGTAACCAATGGGGTGTCTTTTTGTCACAATTCTGGTGAGAATGCCAATTGTCTTGCTCTAACAAAGCAAACAAGGGCACACTAACAGCTAGGATTTTTTTTTATGCTCTGACATTTGTGCTAAGCGGGTCAGAGAACTACAAGATTTATCTGTTCTGGGGGATCCTGGATCCTGGAGTGGCATGAGCAACACACATACCCTAAAATAGGAATAGAAAATAGTCTTGAACAGGTGACACACAAAGGATTGAATCTAATCCTGTACAGCAGAACTGTTTTACAACAAATACTATCAATATAGGTATGATGTCCAGCACGGGTCAAAATTTGATAACCCACACCCACCCCCACATCTATACTTTGTACAAGTTCAGTACTAGAACTGACCCATTACCTGCAATTATCTCAAAATCTAACCCGCACCCAACCTTTGGACACCCATGACTTAAACACAGGCTTTGAGAGTTCTGTATCTCCATTGCCACAGAAGCTGCTGTGCCTCTGCAGCTTTCTATGTGTTTCCTCAGGGATGATATGACGTGACTATCTTGCAGCTATCAACAGTCAACACTTTATATTGTTGTTTACAAGCAGCAAAGCCACTGACAATGCAATATTATTCTCACAGTTAGACATCATTTTTAATGATGCAGTATCCACTGTATTTTTTTTTTTCCAGTAGATTTTTTTTTTTTGTAGCCTCCATTTTTATGCAGCTAGCAGTGAGTTGATTTCGCACTGCATCAGTGATATTTTGACTGGGTTAGAGGTTTTGTTTTTGACTTTCACAATAAAGCAACATTGCCGCAAACTCGGCTGAGTTGGCTTGATAACATTAATGATTGAGAGAGTGAATATGCACATTATATTTTAATTCTACTTCCTCCAGAAAAACAAACACATTTTGGTTCTTGCATTGCCTGCCTGCATTTGCACTACCTGCCTGCCTGCCTGCCTGCCTGCCTGCCTGCCTGTCTGCATGTCAAGTAAGAGCATTACAAATGCCATTTTTGCTTTGAGAATGCTGATGGAGAAGTATAGAGAAGGTCAGAGAGAGTTACATTGTGTCTTTGTGGATCTATAGAAAGCCTGTGACAGGGTGCCGAGTGAGGAACTCTGGTGCTGTATAAGGAAGTCAGTGGCAGAGAATTATGTTAGACTGGTGGAGGATATGTATAAGAGCTGTATGGCAGTGGTGAGGTGTGCTGTAGGAGTGACAGATGGCTTCAAGGTTGAGGTGGTCAAGGATTTGGCCCTGAGCCCCTTCTTGTTTGCTATGGTGATGGACAGACTGACAGATGAAGTAAGTCAGGAATCTCTGTGGTCTATGATGTTTGCAGATGACATTGTGATGGAGCATGTGGAAGTTTGTGCTGGAAAGAAAGGAATGAAAATAATTTGTAACAAGACAGAATACATGTATGTGAATGAAAAGGAGACAAACGGAATGGTGAGGTTACAGGAAATAGAGGTGGAAAAGGTACATGAGTCTAAGTACTTGGGGTCAGCTGTTCAAAGCAACAGGGAATGTGGTTAAGAAGTGGACTCATGCCAGCATGGAGTGGATGGAGACAAGTGTCAGGAGTGATCTGAATGATCATTTTTACCTGCCTGTCTGTTTCTACAATTACCAAATTCTTTGTCTTTATAGAATCGCAGAAGTTTTTTTTTTTTTTTCAATAACAGTGAATTATTTTAGTACACTTTGTTCAAATGCAACAGCTAAAAGTCCTGTCTCTGCTGGCTTCCTGTGTTTTAACTTGTCACTTTGCTGCAGTCACCATCGAGGATGTATGTATGTTTATGTGTCTGTGTGTGTGGGACATCACTTGTTCATGTGGTTGGAAGTATTTCACAACCACATCTATCAAGGATTACAGTTTAACCATTTGTCATTCTCTAGAAATTAAAACAAAACCTCTGTTCAGATTCATGGTTTTGTGTTTAAATGCAAAACATCCAGTATAGAGATTATATATTCTAGGGACCTCCTGAAAATCCTGGTTTCTAATTTCACTTCAGCATTTGGTGTTTAATTACCTTGCAGTTACCACCATCAGTTTCCTTGGTCTATATTTATATGGTCACATGAATGGCCAGTGTTGCTCCCTTCACTCACAATCACCCAGGGATTCCACCTAACAGCAGGTCTGTCTGACCTTGTGGATAACTGCCAACTCTTCCTAATCAAACCATCAGGCTTAAGTCGTTCATTTGGGCCAGAGACTAGCAGTGTATGGCCTCTGATGGGCTTCTTTCCCCGGCACATGTGGACATAAGAGCGCTGGAGAGGGGCTGGCAGATGGCTCCTCTCTTCTGATGAGCACTACGCTTTAATCCAGGGCCGTAAATTGCTTATCGGGGCCACAGTTTGAACATTTGGCTATCACCGAGAGTATCCCTCTCACCCTCATCCAGCTCTTCACCTCCCAAATGTAAATTACCTTTTCTTTGATGTTTAACACATTGGCAACCTATGGCAGTGGATGATGTTAAGAACATTTTTTTTTTTTTTGGCCTGTTAGAAAGAAAAAACGCTTTCTGTTGGCAGACCCTCACATTTGACTTGACCTTCTGCTTCCTCATTTCTCTTCCTCCTCCTGCTGCTCCTGGATTAATTGTCTGTTTCTTGAGATGTGAAGAAGAGTCGAGAGGAGTAATGTTATGGCAAACTTCCCTCTTGTTCTTCTCCTCCATGGAGTACCAGGTGTTTTATTGGGTGCCTGTTTCTTGATTGGCAGCCTTATGGTCAAGTCCAACAGCAGGATAGAAGAGCTGGTCTGAAAAAAACCCTGCAGCAGAGGTCATGTGAGAGGAAAAAGGTAGCGACTGTATTAAAGAAACCGAAATAGCAAAGTTGTTGTTTCCCCCTTACAATTATTATTTTTCTCATCACTTATCTATTGCACACCTACCTCCATCCTTCCTTCCTAAATGTACTTCTTTTCTATCATCACTCTATCTTTAGATTATGCTTACGCTGGTGTCCGTTACAGAATCTAACGCAACCACACTGCTTATTTGGGGCATTTGGGGGACACAAAAACAAACATTGTGGTGTGTTTTTTTTTTAAATTCTTGCTAAATAATGAGACTTGAAAACAACTTGCACAAATCTTATGGTATTAATTACCTTTAAGATGTACTGTTTCAAATCATAGGGATTACAAGCTCCAGGTATCCAGAAACAGCCAAGTTCTCGTCTGCAACTGTTGTGTCCAAGCAGCTGTAACCTTTGTCATTACCACTACAGAAGCAATGTGATTCAATTTGTTTTAATGGACAATAAGATGAGGTTGAAGTTTTTACAATTCAAGGAATTTAGAGTGCTAAGTGCATCTCAAAAGGAAGGTGCCCCCAGTGCATGAGCAGCATGCAAAACTCTTCTTGCCCATAGAATTTGAATGCAAGAACTGCCAATATTTGATCATGCCCTGATGCCTCCTTTGCTACTCATCCTATTACTGAATTAGATTTTTCACAAAAAAATGAAGGCTTGATTTATTGCATAAAGGGAAGTGGGTCAACTACTGTGGAATCAAAACATGCAGAGGTTCTCCCTAGCTCTCCATAGTTCCCGTCCCCAGGTAACAGCGGATCACATGGAATAACTGTGGAAGCTCTACCTCCAAAACAGAAAGAACCCCACTCATCCAGAAGGAAAACAAAGTGAAGAAAACGGCGACCGATAAACCAAAGTATATAAAGAGCGGATGAATGGGAATTAATGTGAACAAAAGCTATCTGTTGTTGTGCGGGCATCTGTTAACCTGTTGCTATGTGTTTCTTTGTGTCACAACATTCCTTCTATAATCTGTAAGTAATTACCACTGCCTATTAAAAGCGGGTCTGCTTTTATCACTTAGACCAGTTTCTTGCCCCAATTGGAATTCGGACAGTAGCCACGTGCTAGTCGTAGCCATTTGGCTAAAGATTTGTGACTTCAGCAGCAGAGAGTAACTCTAATTTGGGACTCCACTTTAAGGCCTTTAAGTAGGAGTTTCAGGTCCAGGTTACTCACATTAAACACAAAGGAAACATGAAAGTCATTACACGGCCTGCACAATGATTAGGATAGCATGAAAACGAATGTTCTGAAAAACGGAGATTAAACTTGTAGCTTGTCACCACGTCTAACAAGCAGCCTTGCAGCCTGACATACTGCGGCCTGTCTGTGAGGTCTGTACAGTGTAAAAAGCAATGGAGAAGTCAAAGAATATGACCCTCACTGTGCTTAGCGGCCTATCCAGGTGCATGTAAGCTCTGTGAAGCAGATGGATGATGGCATTCTCCACGCCAATGCCAGCCTGATAAGCAAACTGCAGCGTGTCCAGGCAGCCCCAAACCAGGGTCCTGAGGTGTTGCAGGACCAGTCTCTCAAAGGTTTTCATGACGTGTGACGTTAGAGCCACAGGCCTGAAGTCATTTAGAGCACTGGGACGTCCTTCTTGGGCACCAGGACTATACAGGATGTCTTCCAGATCATGGGCACACTTTTCAGCCTCAGGGAGAAGTCAGTGAGGCCCTCAATGTCATCACCAAAATCCTCCTGAAACATTTCCCAGTCAGTTATCCTGTAGCACTCCATCAGGCTCTCCTCTGCCTCCCCTGACCACTGCTGTACAGTCCTGGTGGAAGAGGGCTGTCTCCTAACAAGAGGCTTGTATGTAGGAGTCAGCTGTATCAGGCAGTGGTCTTATTTGCCCAGAGGGGGAGGGCTGTGGCACTGTATGCCTCCTTAACGTTGGCATACAGTATGTCCAAGGTGTTGTCTCCTCTGGTGTTGCAGGTCGCATACTGTGTGAAGTTAGTCCGTGTCTTTGAGATATCTACATGGTTAAAATATCCGTTTATTATGAGGAGAGCGTTGAGATGCTGCGTCAGCAGGTCTGCGACGGTCGGGTGAATGATGTCACAAGCACGCGCTGCCACTGCCGATGGTAGCGTGTAAACAGTGACGATGATGGCCGCTGAAAACTCCTGGGGCAGATACAATGGCCTCAAGCCCACAGCCAACAGTTCAACGTCAGGGGTGCATGTTATCGCCTTCGTGGTTACATGTCCTCGGTTACACAATTTGTCGTTAACAAAGACAGCGAGTCCACCACCCAGCTTCTTACCGCTCTGTTTGTCTCTGTCCGCCCGAACTAGCGAGAAGCCGGCTAGCTCCACTGCACAGTCTGGTGTCTTCCCATTCAACCATGTCTCCCTCAGGCATAACACACTGCTCTCCCGGTACTCACATTGTCCGTTGACGAGGGCAGAGAGTTCATCCATTTTGTTTGGACGTGAGCATACATTCCCCATGATGATCAAGGGAAGAAATGGTTTGCATCTCCACCTCCTCTCCGTCTACTTGTTCTTCACCAGGACTCTGGCTCGGGTTCCTCATCTCTTTCTCCTCATCTCCTTCGGAATTTCCTTCGGCCATGCCGCGGGTCGTTCCTGGTGCTGGAGGAGCTCCTCGCGCGAGTAAACAACCGTCCGTTGTCCTGCACATTGTTACTTCGACTGTGTGTTGAGCACTAATTAAACTTGAAACTGAAACTGAAACTAACTGCCTGTGTCGTAGAGTACTTGCCCAAAAAGTGCCAGGGTAAGAAAATAAACTAAAAGAGCAAAAGGAGTAATATAGGAGTAAAAAAGGAGTTGCGAAGCAGGAACTGCTGTGTTGGGCTGCCACACGCTTCCCGCTGCCACTCGCAATATACTCAACTTCTTCTGTTTACACCCATATGATGGACAAACTGTCAAAATGATCGTTCCCATTGAGGTGGTAGTGATAAAGGAAAGTTATTTGTCTTATGATGTAGAAATATTTCTAAACAATTTTTAAAATCATTTATTCATGCAAATATAACTTAATTTGAGGGAATGAACAGCCTTCAGTCTGTAAAACAACAGAAGATGACCTCTGGTGTTTGGTTGGTTTCAGAATAATACACTATGTTTATTTGATTGAAATATAAAAGCAATTACATATTACAGCTGAGACTCCAGCACAGTCACACACTAGAGAATTGTGATTGTGAAATAATTAAGTGTGATAACTGTAGTTAGTGTATAACAAACTCCAGGAGAGTTAATTAACAGTCTGCCCTCTGGAGGAAGCCAACTGTCAAAGTAATTTAAAATCGGGCTGCAAAAGAAACACACTAATGTGTAAAATGTATACATATACACTAACACGCATTTAGTACGCACTCAGAGGCGAAGATGCTCCCTGAGACGTGTAATTTCGTCTCTATTAGGCTGAAAGTTTAATAACCTGACCGTGTAAACTCCAAGTCATAAAGAAAACAGATGGAGCAAATGAGCAGCCAAAAGACACCCCTATTTCTCCATCTCTGTCTTTCTATCCATATATGAAGCAGAGTTATATTTACTCATGTAGAATATGGTCTCATCCTCCTCCCCTCCCTTGTATCACCAATACACATTCAGATTCACATTCTTAAAATACTATTAAGGTAATGAACATGGAAATTAGCCCCCTTAGGGTCAGTGACAACCATTTGTTAATTGTTTTGCAGGACACAGCCCGACTCTGTACGTCTCATTAATCTCATTTGGGTCTTCCAGCATGCTCTGCTAGACTTGTATGCATGTTTTCATTGTAAAAGGTTTTTTTTTTTTGTTTTTTTACTTGGTTTTTTGACTCATTAGCAGTTTATCTCACCTAGTGAGAACACCTGTGTGAGTGTACATAGCACTGACAAGCAGAATTTGTTGGTCATCAAGCCCTATTTTCATTTGAAAATCAGTCACTATCTACTACCCTTGATGCCAAGGGAAAAATATAAAGTAATTACAACACTTTCCTTGTCTACAAAACATTTCTGGAGATTCACTGTAAAACATCCTATTATTTAACAACTGAAAAAGCTGGGGATTTCATTTAAAATGCATAAAATAAGTGAAAAACAAAACATAAAATTGCTTTGTACTCCTCTTCTGACTTAATGTAAGTCTTCAGAAGATCAGAGATCCAAATTTTTATTCACTTTAAAGCCCTGTCCACACTAAAACAGATGTTGAAACCTCTTGGCAGAAAATATCCACATAGAAAAATATGTGTTAGTGTTAGACAAGTTCAAAATGAGCAGAGTGTGTGATACAAGCTTATAGGTAGCAGGAAAACACTCACGTATTCATAGATTACAAGTTTTCATTGGTCTGACAGGAGGCGATCACAAATACTATCTTCAATATATAGTCCATCTTTGCTGTGTATATATTCAATACACTGTGTTTGAGAGTGTTTGCTTATGCTTGACAATACAAAATGACTTGTGTGTTTTACACTTGTGTGCATCCCACACAAATTCTTAGCTCAATTTAGTGCATATGAGCCCGGCAGTCTTGTTTTCTCCAAAACAGAAAATATTTTTTCCATGGACCTGACCAGTCCTCCATAAATTCTGAGTTGGCCAATTATTTATCTCCATAGATACATTCATGCCACTCTCCACAAGCACTGAGGCAGCAGCTGCAGGCACCATTTCCGGTTCCAAAATTGCTTTCTTGCTAACATGGTGAAAACACAAAAAGGTTAATCTGTCTCAACAGGAGAAGGAAAAACAATGTTACCTTTGGAGTGTAAATGCAATTGAAATGAAAGCAATATATGGAGGAAGCAAAATGGTTTAACTCACTGTGAAACAACCTGTTGGGGTTTTCATCTCATAAACTGATAACACCTGTTAGCAAGATGTATTGATTTGGCATTTGTGCCTCAATGATTGAAATCAGTCTGCATTGCAGCCCTTTTTGAGCAGAGGATTTTATATCATTCGACCCCATTAATGAATTAAATATGTTATCTCGGAGGCTCTACCAGAATTCAGCCCAGCTTTCTCTTAGTTTGACCCTGATCTGAATGCTGATCTGAGGTTCTTGTCAGATAGCTGTAAAACTTGTCAGCAAGTGAAAATCAGACTAAAGTTGTGTAGTGTGAACTAGACTTAAGATTATGAAGTTGTATAAAGATAAGAAATCTGACAAATCAATGGGCCTCATTCTCCAATATCTTCCTAAGTTTTATCTTAAATTTGTCCTTAATTTTTTCTTAAATTTCCAAAGAGAAATCTATGTAAGAACGTGTTCTTAAATTGATGAATACATATTTCCCTGTAAGTTGAAAGCGTGTACCGTTTGGTCCTAATTAGCATTGGCAACTAAGTGTAAATGCCTTTAAATGGGCATAGATTAAGACAGCAGTACGTTTTGCTTCCAGGCTGAAATACATGTGATTAAGACACGTGTTATATTTCAGACATAGTTATGCTTTTCCTTTTCAAATTGTGTAAAACAAGATCAAACAGTAATGTTAGCAAGGATTTGGTTAAATGCAATTGTAGGATGTTGAATTTCACACTGTAGCCAATGAATGATCTAATATATTGTTTGAAATACAGCTACATGTCTCTCCAAATAATCACTTTCCAATTTTGCTGATCAATTGGGATGTGATCAAAAAAATTGTCACATATCGTACATTTATATGATCTATGATGAAAAAGAAATAGTATGACATTATACCAGCACTAGATCCTCCTACCCTGACAGTAATTTAATGGAAAATGGTAAATATGGTCTATTGTCCGTCCATGTCCAAATTTGTACCTTTCTAGTTTATAATGTCTTTCGAAAAGTGGCAGGAGCAGCTTATTTTAACTACAAATAAGATTCTGGATAGCTTTCTGCATACAGAAAAACAATTAACTTCATGAACTTCAGTGAAACATGGTGCAACAAAGTGAACTTCAGTATTTGTAGTATATGCTTTATACTTCAGATGTTTTTCTGCTTCAGTTGTTGTTGAAGTCCACACCCAGAGCACAGTATCATGACCACATTGGTAAATATTCAACAGATATTTAATAATGTAGACTACTTTCTGCAACAGCAAATTAACCCATGTTTCATAATTAGTTTTATTTGCTGCAACGTTGTCCTTAGGCTACCTTTTTAATTGAAGACAACAGGACTGAGTTATTGGCCAGAATCCTTATTTGCATACAAAGCACACCAAACAATAATAACATATTAGATGGATAATACTGGATTTGGTTTCGTGGTGTCTTTTTTTTTTTTTTTCAATGTAGAGGAAATTGGTGTTATTTCATTTAAGTAGCAGTAACGCAGTGGTAAAAAGAAATGCCAACATAAGAAAATAATTTTTCATACAAAGTGCTTTATATGTAAAATTCATTGCTCGTCTTGTCCAATTTCCTTTGCAAAGCTACACTACACATGTTTTAATGTATTACCTGATTACAAAATTCAGTTTAGTTCATTTAAATTCAGTATTTTACTCGATATCAGATGGTAGAAGCAGGAAAAAATCTGGAAAATGTTCAGGGAGAAAGTGTTGATGAAAAATTCCTTTGTCTTTGACCAAAACCAGACAGTCAGAATGTCTGAAAGAAAACTATATATCTGCATATGATAGCAACTTGATCTCTTTACATTTTTTTTGAGAAAACATAATTGCTACTACACAGATCCCTGGGGATGTTTTTTTAGTATATGAAGTGAAAGCTTTATGTGTATTAAAGTAATCATTAGGTGGACTGTTAAGTTTGGTCTGTTAAAGTGCCACAATCACTGAATTTTACACTATTGCTATGTCATTCTACTAGTCACTGTCACATGTTAGTTTTTCTCATTTTCTTTCATCAGTTTAGTTAAGTTCTTGCAATATAAAGAGGGTTCATGATTAGGTTGGATAAGTGTATGGCCTTTAATTCAGTGCATTCAGTAGCAACGTTTTTGCAGATAAGCTAATTGACACTTCCTCATTCACACAAAGTTCAGTTCTGTACTGTATTTCCTTTGGTTGCAGTTTTCCAAGCATATAGGGTCGTAGCTGGATTTAGTTCTGCAAAAGATTTTGTTGTTGATTAAATTTTCATAAATGTGCCATGTTGAACCAGTACCACACATAACATCTGTGTGCACAATTACCACAAAAACGTCAGATCATGGTTTAGTCGCTACAAGTGGACATCACCTAAAAAATACTGACAAAGTTTTCTATACACAGTAGAGAAAACATCATTCACTGATCTAAATTAGGTCTACACTCTCTAAGCTTCATTTATGGGATGGATCTGGAGAGCAATCACATACCTGAAATGAACCCATCATTTAAGAGGAGTCAGCTGATGAATAAGTTGAACAGGGAGGTGATATAAGTCTAGTGTTGAACTGAAATGAAGCGTTTGGAGTGGGTTTAGTATGTATGAGTCCTAATAATAAGTAGTATCTTAGATAGTGAATGATGACAAAAACTGAATAATTCACTTGTTCTTTGATCTTTGTTTTGCTCTAATGTTTTTGTTTGTGCTCATTTGATATTAATTAAGAAGTTTTTTTGTCAGCATAACTTTCTCTCACATCCTAAAGTAAAATTCAATTATTAATGGATTGAAACAAATCAAATGCAAATGTGTGAGAGTTAGTGCAAATAATGGAACAGAAAAGCAGACCTTATTTCAGAGAGAGAAAATAAAGAATTTAACCTCTTGAAATTAAACCACATATGATCTTCTCTGAATCTATTATTAAACTTTTTAACACTAAAATGCTAAACAGTCACTCCCCAATTGTCTCATTGACGACCAGCAGTTCTCTTCTGATGTATCAGCGTCAATTTGAGTAATTGAGGATATTGTAACAAAGTCAGGCTTGGTGTCCTCATCATACTACTATTTGGCTCCATGTTTCACCATTTTCTCCCTGTTGACTCCTTCTGAGAGGTCAAATGGGAAAAGAGAGCCGTGTCACAGAATGAACCCTGCAGATTCAAGAGAAATATAGGGAAAAAAATATTGAGGCAGAATTTTCCCAATGTCGAGCTGAATTTTAGTCTTAGTTTTCACTACTATGCACCACTGTGTACTCTGTATATGCACGGATATCAGTTTAAACCAAACTTAAGGCTTTAGGCTCTACTGGCTAGGTCTAGGTTTACATTTTGATCTGAATGTGGAAAAACAAGCAAAACTGCAAGAAAATACAAGAAATAACCAAAAGGTGTTTGCAAATTCCAGCAGCCACAAATGTAAATTGTTTTACAGATGAACATCCTGTCGCGTCCATACTTTGGTGTTCCTACACCAAACAAACATAGTATTCTAACTGATGACCTAGTGCGTGCTGACAGATGTGTGTATATTAGCCCTACAATAAATACAAGCTTATATTAAAAAAATACCTAATGGCTCAAAAAATGACTTATTTTGTGCTAACCGAGATTTTCATCCACCACTCCCCGACGAGTGGACAGATGCTGTTCGTACTTCTAAGGGATGGTCAGTACGGCACTAGTAACATTGGCAGGAGATAACACCACAATGACATAAAGATAGCAAGAGAAAATATAAAAACTATGATTTAACACAAGCAAGTTTATGACCTCCCTTAAGCCTTTGTTTCAAACAAGAATAAAATGGCCGCCGGCTAATTATAAACTCTAAATTTTTGAGCTAAAATTCCAACATTTAAAGTGTGATGGAGACTCTGTCCTCACACGACTGATTTTAGAGTTTGATTTGAGTTTTGTTAACAGTGTGTGCTTTTTCTCTCCAACTTCATGGAATGAACGATGTACAAATTAGTTCTGGATCGCAAGTGTGAGATCTAGTGGTACTTAATAGGTTAAATTTAACCTTTAATGTATCGGAAGTGTAGTTATTGTCAGCCATGCTGCCTTTTTTTTTATAAACAGGGCTGTGATTTAGTACAGCAGCCATCATGGAGAAATCCCCTATTGTTACTCTACTCTGCTTCACATATTTTCCATCTTTGCTGTAGAGGCAGCCTCTTCTTTCTCTGATGCGTCATAGGCCATTTAATCATCATATTCCACCATAAATGTTTCTGCTGGCCAGAGCTTTCCTGATTGTTCTTTTTCAACATGAAGAGCACCCCAGCCTATTTTCAACCCTACATACAGTAAAGCATGTAGTGGAGATAAACCTCTGTTATTTGGACAAAAATACATATTAAAAGAAAACACACAACTTATGATACTTAATATAATAATCTTCTGCATATGATGTGCTAAGTGTTCCGCAGTAAGAGAGAGGCAGCATTAGTACCCACTGTACTTGAAAAAATCTCTCAGAATCAAGAGTTGAAAACTTGGTTCTTTTGATTTGTGATATTTTTTGGAAAATGAATGTCTTAGAGCAGCATAGATGATACTGTAGACATGCTTGGAGCCAAAAGCACTTTATGGTGACTAAATGAAAACTGCATGAATCAGCAACGCAGCAAGGAGTCATAGTGCACATTAATGAAGAGGTGATATGCATTTTTACAATCTTGCACTGCGAAAAGCCTCTTCATGCCTCTCTGCAGAAAGCTTCTGGGTTCTGTCAGCAGTTCAAATGTTAGACTTCTCCAATACTGGGCGTTCAATGCATTTGTTATCGATGAAAAACTACTGGGTTGATATACGAGTAGTAGAGTATAAAATAATGCTGAAGTGTCCTGTTGTGCTGTTATTAATTCTTTAGTGTCACTTCACTGTCATTTGTGAGGATATTTGAAACATCTTGGATATATGGCACCTCTTATAAATGTGCTTTGGTTATCTCAGTGTTAAAATAAGTTTTTCTGCTCTTGAGTAATTGGTTTGGTATCCTCCATAGCTGAACGTAATGTATATAATGGTGGCCACATTTTTGATCAAGCACCTTCAAATGGTCATATCAGACAAATAGCACTAAATTTTGAATTTGTTTAATTCAACATATCTCAACCCTTGAGCATTGATAACATCCTTCTCACACTTTTAAAACAGGTTTTAAGAAGTATCATCTGTGTAAAGCATCATTGTCAAGAGTGCTACAGCATACACTTTGACTGATTTTCAATTCAGAATAGCTGCTCCACTTTATATTTAGGGTTCAGTATGAAACATGAGCCTTCAGAGGCAAATTGTTATTTGTGATTTTGGCCTATACAAATAAATTTGATTGATTGTTTGTACAATGTGGCAAAAAAGGCAAACATGTTACCTTTACTGAATTGCTTCTCTGGCACAGGGGACAAAATGCCTGCCTCCTCCTCCTCTTATTCCTCATAGGTGGGGTCTAGCAATGAATGTGTACCTTGAGTCACTTTAAGTTGTCCTCAGTACACAGAGAAAGTGACAAAAGAGATTGCTTGAAGAATAAAAAAATAAGCTTGACAGAAAAGTTGAAAAGTTCAACTGTCGCCAAAGTACCACCAACCCCCACCCGCACACATATACAGGTCCCACATGCAAATTTTACTCACAGCACATTTGTGTTAGAATTATGATGGTGTCAACTTGGTATGGTTTAGCATCCTCACAAGCACCATCTACACTTACAAAATACAATTACAAAATACTATACGAAAACAAAAGCAACACATTTATTTTTGCTCACTTTTTCCATCAATTTAAGTAAAAGTAAAATATGTACTATTTCCAATATGCAATAAAAAGGCTTATTTCTCTCAATTTTGGTTGACAAATATATTAAAAACGGTTGTAGTGACCACTTCACCTTTGCAAAAATGATCCATCCACCTGGCAGGTGATATCAACATGTGAATTGAAGAGCATGATTAATGCAGCTTACAATAGTCACATTTATGGATTAGTGAATGATAAACAGTTGGTTTGGGTTTTTTTTTTAAGCATATTAAAGACATGGCCGTTGGCCTTGGGCATTTTTTACCTCTCTGGAAACATCCATCAAAATCTCTCTGTAACTTTTAGGGTTATCCTGTTCTCAAATCAACAAATAAGGCTTAAGCAAAGCCTATAACTTAAGGTGGTTGGCAGAGGTCAAATATGCTTTTCTACCTCTTACCTGTAGTGCTTTTATCCTTCTGGATTGCTTTGGTAAGAGTTGCTCACACAAGCTGTAGGGATGCCTATCAAACACACAAAAAAAAAATGAAAAATTCAACAGCAATGTCTCTCAAAAAATCATGAACTTTATACTCAATATAATCTCAAGATCTATTTGTGCATAGTTTCATTTACATCCTTCTGTGGCATTTCCTAGATTTTGTAGATTAAAGGGTGACTAACTTCATGTTACAGCTGTATTATAATGAAGAGAATGCGGATCATCTGGTATAGGCAGATTTTGGAGGGATAGGCCTTTTCCCCAAGGAACAAGTGAGTTTTGGGAGAGATCTGAATCAGTATGTGGATCCAGGAATTTTTGGGTGAACTGTCCCTTTTATAGGATCAACCAAACAAAAGACAATTTGATTTCCTAATGACTAACAGGACACATGTATCACAGTCTTCATTGACAGATTTATTTTTTAATAATCAAGTCTAGAAATGACAGACATGGTGGACAAAGCTGCATGTTGATTTATTTATTTATTTATTTATTTATGTATTTATTTTTTGCTGTAGGGCATGGAAGAAAATAAAGAGTTTACAAAGACTTCAGAGGATTTTATTATGATTTAGCAGGTTTTGTAAAACTCACCATGTTCAGTGCCCTGTTAGTATTGTTATTAAGCAGGAAAACCTCTCAGGAAAACTTTGTGGGTTTCTGGATTAATGCAGACTTAAATACAATAAGAATAAACTCACTCAGTGATTTTTCACAGGGAGTTTCAACACCCTGCAGGCGCTAAATGATTTTGGGTGGTTGAAAGATTATTTAAGGAATGTGAGAAATTACATTTCTAATATACACAGCTCACAGCTTCTTCTCTCTCTGCTCCCTTTGGGGCTGGAGCCACAGAACCCTGCCAATGTCCTGCTCTCACCAGAGCTGGAGCCACAGAGCTCCTGCTGAGGACTCAACAAGCTCAAAATAAGCCAGCAGAAGCAACCAGGCCTGCAGGCTAACCAAAGGAGAGCTACTGGAGAGTTCAGGGCAACAGCTAACTCTGCAAGGAGCAAAGGAGCGACCGATTTCATCCAGCACCAGGACTGAACAACAAGAACTGCCTTTGTCATGAGAATTCCAGGCAAGAGCCTCAACTCGACACTCCATCAAACAGGGATCACTTCACGAGGAGAACTCCTTTAAGGACAGCACTGCTAAACGCGCAATTGATGAAAGTTATTTGTCTTGCATTGTTCAATGATATTGTTGTGACTGTAATCAGGTTATTAATAGCTGGATTAACCACAATTATAAATTAAGGTTAATTAGCTGACACAGACTCAAGGTCTTGCATGCAACCAACCATCTTCTTCCTAACCTGGTACCACGTCCTCACACATACTGTGTTTACACATGCAGGCTCTCAACCAGCGAATGGTCTGAGCCCCCAGTAACAAAGGAACATGGCCTAACACTCACACAGCTTTCGGCCATTTTGCCTTTGCCTTAACATCCTTTGGCCTCAGCATCCACTTTGATTCTCCCTTATAAGCGCACACACATACACACATACAGACACACTCTTGTATATAAATGTTTAGAATGGTTTACATCTTAGATTAGGCATTGTGTGATTTTTATTGTTCATTCTTGAATAAATACTTTTGGATAAAATGTCCGTGAAGGTTCTCAGTCATCCAGGTCATCTTGATCTCGGAGTGTTTAGTAGGAAACAACTGGACTTCTTATCTTGTTTGAAGACGTTTCGCCTCTCATCCGAAAGGCTTCTTCAGTTCTGAGGTTCAGTGTGGGAAACCCAGGTATTTAACCCTGAGTGGGTAGAGACAATCACCAATCACCAACAACGAAGATGTGTTTTGAAACCAACAGCCTCCTTTGTTGGTGAGACAATCACCAACAAAGAGGACGTGTTATGAGACTAACAGCCTCTTTGTTGGTGAGACAATCACCAACAAGGAGGACGTGTTTAGAAATTTCGCAATCTCGCAATCTCTCCACGACAACTACCTATAGTGGATCTCATCACAGCTACAGAGTCAGCAATTAAGAACAACAAGCTGAACTCCTCTGAAGCTGAACAGATCCGACTTAAAGTGTCGGCCACCCTCGCCAGTGCAAAAATACCTCCCTTTAATATCACCATTGAAGAAAAGAGGGCGATTTCCACACTGGGCAAGGATCCAAGCATCACCATCCTTCCAGCCGACAAAGGGAGATGCACTGTCATCCTAAACACATCAGATTACCACACAAAGATAACCTCACTGCTCAGTGACCATGAAACTTATGAGATCTTAAAAAGGGACCCCACCAGCAGCTACAAGAAGAAGGTGATAGAACACCTACAGAAACTGGAAAAAGACCACATCATTGACCGCCCTACCTATTACCGTCTGTACCCTGGAGAGGCCATTCCATGCATCTATGGTCTCACCAAGATCCACAAGGAAGGAGCACCACTCAGACCCATCGTCAGCAGCATCAATTCGGTGACCTACAACATCGCCAAACACCTCTCTGGCATCTTGTCCACTTTGGTGGGGAACACACCACGCCACATCCAAAACTCCATAGATTTCACGAAGAAGATACAGAACCTTACTCTACCACCGGATGAAACCATGGTCTCCTTCGATGTCACTTCTCTTTTCACATGCATACCGACCAGTGAGGCAGTAGAGACAGTTAGGAAACGCCTACAACAAGACAGCTCCCTAGATACCAGAACTAACCTCAACCCTGACCAAATTTGCAACCTTCTGCACCTTTGCCTTTCCACGACATACTTCAAATACGATGAAGTTTTTTACAGACAGAAACACGGCTGTGCCATGGGTTCTCCAGTGTCTCCTATCGTGGCGAACCTCTACATGGAGGAGGTGGAGGAGAGGCCCCTGAACTCCTTCACAGGAACAGCTCCCAGCCACTGGTTCAGATATGTGGATGACACATGGGTCAAAATCAAAACCCAAGAATTGGAGGCTTTCACGCGACACATAAATGCGGTGGACAAGAACATCAAGTTCACCAGGGAGGATACGAGAGATAACATTTTGCCCTTCCTGGATTGTGCGGTGTCTCTTGATAAAGATGGTAACCTCAGCATCGAGGTCTACAGGAAGCCCACACACACAGACCAGTACCTCTTATTTGACTCCCACCACCCACTGGAGCACAAACTGGGGGTAATCCGGACACTGCATGACCGGGCCCAGAAGGTTCCCTCCAGCACAGAGGGAAAACAAAAGGAATTGAAACACATCAAGACAGCGCTCCAGACATGCGTCAGCCCCTCCACAGACGCATGGCACAACACAGGAGAGCCACCTCATCGGGACAGGACTCAGCTGTACATCTGCATCTTAAGGAGAAAGATCACTCCTTTGAGGACTCCAATGTCCACGTTCTGGACAGAGAGGGCAGATGGTTTGAAAGAGGAGTAAAAGAGGCCATCTTTGTCCACTTGGAGAAACCCTCTCTAAACAGGGGTGGTGGACTAAGACACCATTTGTCTGCTACCTACAATGCTGTCTTGGGAGCCTTCCCCAGGCGGTTTAACACCCACACACACCTGGGGCCATGTGAACCCAAGGCGTCACCCGCCCCTCACCCTTGGTTCCGAACCCTCACCCTCACCCTTGGTTCGGAACCAAGGGTGAGGGGCAAACACGCTCAAGTGATTCACACCCGGGCTCTTGTGACCTTAACGACTCACACGATGCCTAGCCAGACGACCCCAGACGAGGCTGTTGTTTTTCTAAACACGTCCTCCTTGTTGGTGATTGTCTCACCAACAAAGAGGCTGTTAGTCTCATAACACGTCCTCTTTGTTGGTGATTGTCTCACCAACAAAGGAGGCTGTTGGTTTCAAAACACATCTTTGTTGTTGGTGATTGGTGATTGTCTCTACCCACTCAGGGTTAAATACCTGGGTTTCCCACACTGAACCTCAGAACTGAAGAAGCCTTTCGGATGAGAGGCGAAACGTCTTCAAACAAGATAAGAAGTCCAGTTGTTTCCTACTAAACACTCCGAGACTTTTGGATAAACATGCTGTGTGTTTGATGTTGCACAAGACTGAATTGTGCCAACCTGTACACTGTCAAGAACACTAGCTAGCTGTTGATGAGGGAATTTTGGTTGTAATTATTAAGTTAAACATCTTGAAGGGAAATGTAAATTTGATTTTACCTTTCTAATAATCATTAGTTATCTATGATAATTATTGATTAAATTTTGGTGGCCAAATTCAACCACTTAGTTGTCGCCTTTTATTGTTAAAATAAATTGTGGTCTGCGTGAACAGCCACACTGTCAACATACGTGAGCCCCGACAGTGATATGGTAGAATGCAATTCACATTCACATCATTCATTGACCCCTCCATTTCCACACATGTAGAAGTAGTTCTATGACCCCTGGTGTCAAATTGTATGATCCTCCATTAAGCGTAACATAGGTTATTAAACGAGGGTCAAACTTCCAGGAGACTACCAATGGCAAACTGCTCATACTCATTCTTGTCTTTTAATAGGGAGGATCTTTGTTGGTTGCATTTAAGTTGCCACTATGCTATAAAAACATGAAACACTTTAACAATCTTTTTGACTGTCCTCAGCTCCCAGATTAACATTACAAGTTGGAGCGCTGTCCGTTCAAGAGACATGTGTTCCCATGTAACTATAAATTGATGGTTCAAAGGTTACATGTACTCGATCTTTGCTTCAAGGTGATCATACGTTAACTGAAATTGGGTCTGATAAAAAACAAAAAATATGCACACGTCACTGAGGTGGGTAAAGAACTAAGACAGAAAGTATAATGAATTATATGCTGTACTTAAAGTAATTTTAGATGTCCATTTTCTACCTGGTACTTTTTTTTTGGTAGTTTTTTTAATCAGTAATTATACTTTTAACAATTATGTTTTTTTATAACAAGCATTGTACTTCACTATATTTCAAGGTGAACCTGTAAGAAATGGTAAATGTCCTGTATTTATATAGTACTTTTCTCATTTTTGACCACTCAAAGCGCTTTTACACAATAGGTTTTTGCATTCACCCATTCACACACATTCATACACTGGTAGTGACAATCTCACCTACTCATCAGGAGCGTTAAACATTCACATATACTCATACTCATACACTAAAATCGCACTGGCGCAGCATCAGGAGCAATATGGGGTTCAGTGTTTTGCTCAAGGACACTTTGACACGGGATCGAACCGGGAATCTTCCGATGACTGGTCGACCGCTCTACAATCTGAGCCATAGAACACTTTCCTAAAATTAAGGATTATATCATAAAGGTAAAGGTTTACATCATTGTACCTCTATGTATATCAAAATGGCCCCATATATCTCAATCACTCTTTCATTTTATGTATCGCACATATCGAACACAGTTCAGGTTTACTTGATTAAAAGGTGCATGTTTGGCAAAATGCAATAAGCTAAAATGCCCACAGTGAATCCTCAGTGGTGATTTTGCTACACTGCTTTTGAACCTTTACCCTCAGTGAGGTTTGTGACACTCTATTTCTGTCAACGCTGTGGCTGTAGAGCCACTTTCAGCTTAAAATGTTTGAACATTCTGAGAAGCACAGTGGGACAGAAAATAAACTGACAGTTTAGAGTGGGACAGAGGCTAAATTCTACAAAGAGGAAAGCTGTTGAAGTTTGTGATCAGTTGTGTGCATAGGCTGGTTTGGACATAAGAGGCTTGGTGGCTTGTTACACTGGTATTGTTTCATCATCATTGAAAAAAAAAATGTTTTTTTTTAATTTACCAGTGACATTATACAGTATATTGTATTACATATATTTTAATGCATTTAGTGTTTACTTGTATCTGAATACCTTTCTTAGTTGAATCCTATACTTGAGTAAAAGTTGAGTAAAATAACATTATTTCTAGTAGTCATCACACCTTCAAAATAACTGGGAAAACCACCCCAACTGAAACCCTAAACCATGACAAGAACAACGCATATTACATATTTACAACATGTGTAGGATTAACCTTTAAGAGCAGCTCTCAAGTCGCAACATGATTAATCACAGGAAGAGCTGATATGACATACTGTATAACATGTTCATTAATTTTAAAATCATTGCATCTCATTAAAAAATAAATGACATAAGTAATTATTCTGCCTGTACAATTACATTTTTGTAATTGTACTTTTTTACTCTCCAAACCTCTCACAATTCTTTCATGTATTTATTTTTATTTTAAATTTCAACACTATAACACATAGTATAAGATATAGTTATTACACTTGGAAGTGGTTTTATGTCCCTTCAAAATGGGGAATAATGGACAAAAGAAGAAGAGAAGAGTATAATTTCTGAAGAAAATGGGAACAGCAGCTGAATATGAAAGAGACTTGAGGTGCAGGGATGCTTAACGATAGGACGCCTACAGGCTGAGAATTCATCAGCATTCATGGCGCTGGGGTCAAGAGGGCTTCAAAAACATCCATATACAGCTTGATCTCTTTGATCTGTAGAGTAAGGAAAGGAGAAACATCTGACCTTCCACCATGAACTCCACAGTCCACATCAACATGCTGATTGACCCAAAATATGGAGATAAACCATAATGATTCAGAATTCCATGTCAACTCCAAGTGCATTCATTGTAATAGACTACAGCATGAACCAGCAGTGTGCAGAGCTGCTCTGAAGGCCTCATTGGCTGTTTCTTTAAGATGCTTTTTCTCAGGAAGCATTCTTTGAGAGGCTAAGTGACAGAGCCTGCATTTTAATTATTGCAGACTGTGGAGGAGATCTGTGACCATTGGTTCACAATGGTGCCAAGACACAGTGGATCATTGCTTGCTATGTAGGTATTCTAGGAAATGGCATTTTTATACTTCCAGATAAAACAAGTGGAGGGTTTTCTGTTGTCATATAAATATGTCTCTGTTAATAAAACCGAAACGTAAAGTCAATCAACAGCACATTTGTGTTGCAGGCAGCTGCTTTATTGAGTTGCTAACTCACACGTCAGCAGTCTGACACTAAACGAGTACAACTACAACTTCTTTGGTGTGTACTTCATCTTCTGTCATTGAAAATGCTGATGTGTGACAGGTATGAAGTTTACTGTTTTTTTTTCTTAGTTTATCGTGTTAAATGATAATTGGAAGTGAACAGAAGTTACAACTGAGGCTGATGGGAATGACAATTTTACGGACTTTGATGTTAAACCAGAATACTGGACAAGCAGGCACTTATTAGAGCTACTACCGTTAACCCCACAAAGATGATATGAATGTCTTTGAAAAGTTTGTGTCAATAAAACATTAAACAATAAGAAAATGAATGATGGTGGCCACATCATACACAATCAACATCTTTATGCCTCATCACTGATGGTTTTGATGATGTATGGTCCTTCTTAGGTTACTCTTACAATGACTAAACTCAGTATCTCATCTTTAAACTTTAACGGAATTTCTTCAAATTTGGTACGATTGTCAACTTGGACTGAAGTCCAGTCCATCTATTAGGATATTATATGTTTTCATGGTGAATTATTATTAACTTTTGTCATCAGCTGTAAGCTGTGCTGCTCTCTGAATATTAGCATTGGAACTGAACAAAATTTTAAGCGAAGCTCTAGCTTCAGTCCAACCAAACATTTTACACTTGCTGTCTTTCAGAGTCAGACATACTTCACAATCATACAATTATAATGAATGACATGTCGCAGTGCCCTTAAGCAAGACACAAACCATGCAGTTAATTGCTGAGCTGGCAGATTCACTCTTCTTCTTCTTTGATAGATGAAGGTTTAAAAAAAACAAATCTGTGATCGGTCAGAAACATCATTATGTGTCTCATTGAAACCAGAGGACGACTTCTTTAACTGCATGAAATTTCCATTTATAGCATAGATGTGGGACCATGAATGTCTGTGAAAAGCAGTTTGCCACTACAAAATTGAATTCCATCAGTCAACGTGTGTTGGAATGCTTGTGTATGTGAGAGAGATTGTGTAAGAATGGAGGTTTAAATCCCTGTGTGACCTTTCACGAGTTATATATGTATGATTGTATTTGTGGGGGGAGGGGCTATTTTGTTATTTCCACTGTACATTGTTAAGGAGAAAGGGCGTTCAAGGAACTGGATGATGGATTACAACATGTCCCCCCTCTCTACAATTCTGTACACTGCATTTACAAAGGTATCTCTTAAAGTACAATATCTGTTGGTGTTTGGACGTTTCCTAAATGAATATCCATCAGCATTGTGGCTTGAGGCAAAGTGCTGCTCTGCTTTGTAACATGATGTCTGAACACAATGCTGGTGAGTGCTGGAGCTCTTTAGGTGATGCTTTTCGTAACATCAAATACAATCTAAGTTTCCGTATATTGTTTTCACGTGATCATTCTAAGTCAAATGATCATGGTACTGCTTTTTTTTATTGCTTTGAGTATATCGACCACTCAAATTGCTTCACATGCCGCACTCTGATGGCAGAGGAAGGTGCAGACCTGCTCATCAGGATCCATCTTCAGTCTGACATTTACTCCACTCACAGTGCTTCCTGTGAGTGAAGGAGGGGTTGACAACATGCTATGTATGTATCAGCGCCTCTGTCTTGTCTGTTGTGGTTTTCATTGTTGGTCTCTCTCCTTCCTTCTTGGTTCCAACAGAAAGCTTGATGGGTCAGGCATCAGTAGTGCTAATTTGATTTTTGGACTTTGTGAGCTTTATGTTTCCGATATTAACCTATTTATGCAACATTTGGGGTACAGTATTGTACAAAATAACATTCCAACATGCAGACTGGATCAAATCACCAACCCTATGATTAGTGAGCGAGCCATGAATGAAACATGAATGATCATTGTCTTCTTCTCCTTTTAACATATGAATGGATTGCTATGTCAACTTCATGGACAACAAAAAAGGGATCTTCTCTTTCTTCAAGCTCAAAGACTAAATTAAAGTTAATAAATAAACTACAGTATTCTCAAGTCAGAATTATCTTTCATTGTGTCAGAAAGCTGTTTCTTCACATTGTTACATATACTCACACTTCTGCATAAATCCCCCCCCCCCCCATTTTCTACCAATTAATGTAATGTAGGTAAAAGCAAATTCTGAATTTTACAGAGGAATAAATTGAACAACATTCCCCTCCCCAAATACACAGTATTCAGTAAAGCAAATCAAAACTGTACATTTCTGGAGTAAATGCATTTTATGTTCCTTCAATGCATACATGATGAGATCTGTAGATCGGTGTGAATCTGTGTGTGTGCACACATAAAAATGCCTTATCCTGCCATTAAAGCCTGCCTGAGTGCAAGTGAGTGTGTGTGTATGCATATTTGCCAGCAGCCAGGCAGGCAGTGAGACAAGGCAGATTGCTCGTTTGGACGAGAGCATCTGCCAATGTGTCAATAGGCTCGCTAGGAGAAATACTATAATCGCAGCGTCTGGGTGCATCAGTTTGGGCTTCAGCATCTTCTGTGTAACTGCCTGCAGTCAGGGTAAAGCAGGCTTTAGACAGTAGCTTTAGTGTGGGCAATCAGTGGTTTTCTTTTTTCGTACCATCCTTCCATCTTTTCGATTATCCACCGGCCTTGGGGAGGAGATCGGCTCCTGAGTGAAATGTCACTTCTCTTTTTTTTCCTTTTTTTATCTGTGATCAACCAGAGCTTGTGACAGTACATTAAACAATTTGACAGCTGTTTGTGGAGTATAGTTATAACTCCTTAACAGCAATCTGTGTGTCTGTTCTTGTATTTGCATGTAATGAATGCGTTGGAGTGTGGAGGGTTCGTGCAGTGTAACCCATCCTGACTGGCTGTGACGTTGCCGCCAGAGGAGACAGTGGAGGGTCAAGGATAGAGCTGGCTGACCCCCGACCCATGCAACACCAGCACAAACACATTGACTGAAGCACACCTTCTCTGTGTCTACTGAGATGTAGATATTGTGATTTGACAGGAGATTGTTATTAAAACATTTACCTCAGTGAATCCTCATTATCCCGATGGAAAACCTTTTGAGTATACAAGACTTTTGAAAGCTTACAAAAAAGGAGGTTCATGAACTTTTATAAATATTGATACAAGTCCCATTTGATTGACCTCTGCAAGGATTTTTGATCCCAATTTGGGTTGTGCAACACATAAACCTTTAATTTAAGCTGGGGGATGGCTGCACTTAATTAAAACACTAAAAATGTTGCCAGGCTAGAATGCTTGAGCAGGAAGATTCATTTTGGATGATTCATTGGATGAGTCATTTGGAAGTTTTCCTCAGTTGATAGATTTAGTCAGTTACAACAGAGATGTCTCACAGAACAACAGACGTTAAGACTGTGACCATTTTTCACATTTGATCTGAAATTGAACTTTTTACATTATTCTTGGGAACTGTGCTGATTGTGGAGATCTTCTGATGCGCGTAGAATGATTTTAAAGTGTGTAGCTTCTTAACAACAACAACAAAAAAATCTGTATTTGAAGCATAGTAGTCCACAGCAAGCTCATTGGTTATGTTGATATTCAGCTTCAGGTTACTGATGTTGCCCATCGTTACCAGACTCTCTATCAGTCACTACATTAAAACCACTGACTGAAAAAAACAATGATGAACAATGATAACAACAATGATTGTTCAGGTATCACCAAAGTAAGCATCATTGCAGACCATGTGAACCCCCTCATGGCGATGCCACTCCTTATGGGCACATCGTTGACCGGGCAGGAGGATGGAAGGAAGGAGGAAATACTATTCAGAAATGGTTTGCTGAACAAAACAACAGGTTTGAACTGTGACCTGGCATTTATATTTCTCAGATCCAATGCCAATATCCTCATGCCGGGTTCTATTAAGCATGTGGTTTTAATGTTGGGGCTGATCAGTGCATATTGTGTAAGTCTGAACAAACTTGGATGAAAACTAACTTGACCGGTGCACTGAAGGCATACAACTGAGAGTTGGTACCTCCAGCTTAGTATAAATTCATTTTGGTGAGTCTCACATTTTTTCAAGACAATCCTCGTGGGTTTTGATAGCATCATGCATTTGAAACAAACCAATGGATTCATGATAGACGATAAACTTACCATTCAGATCAGTATACAAGGAGTGTATGGCATTCTTTAGCCAATCCAGACAGATAATCTCCCCATGGGTTCAGTGAAGGCTCCTCCTTAAGCAGCCCTGATCCATTTTTTCTGTAATAAAATGTCCTGTTCTTTGTTGTTGTTGTTGTGGTTTTTTTTTTGTAAACTTTCACCCCAGAAGCCAAACCAACCATAAAAATAATGTTTCCCTCAGAGAATTTAATAATGAACTGTCACGCAAGATCAACTTTCCAAATAACAGCCAACTTTTTCTTCCCTTGCCAATAAGCAAATGCAGAAAATGATCCATTGGTTATGGCCTGAAGGCTGGTTTCTAAGATTTTTGGCTGCAACTTAACTTGAGACCTTCCAGGGATGTGATTTTAACATCAACAATGAATGAGACTGGTTTTGTTGATGCAACGCGACACGAGTTCTTTTTCACGTTCTTTACACTTTTTCTCCGACATTTTCTCATCTGTCATTTTCAATCAATTGCCAAAATCGAAATTGATTGTACCACACTGCTCATCAACTATCACTTGATAGATAATAGGGATCAAGGGTACTTGGAGTTACTCAATTTTATTTGATCGCTGCAAACATGAGTCTTGGAGGCAGTTTCCTCTACTGCACACACACACACACACACACATTTTATTGTTTCGCCAATAGCATAAAGCCTCACTTATGGTTTTCTCACTGTCATAAATCTGCACACACAGGCAGATATAGAAACAGCTGCCTCAGCATATGGGATGGGCGACGGGTCTGCTTGCTAAGCTGTAATCCATTCTGCTGCTGAGGTGTATGTTTGATTTGTACCTGGGTGGTGATCCTCATTCCAATCTGTTGCATTTTTGTCGGTGTGTGCCTGGGAGACTCTGAGGTACCTGTGAAAGGTGTGAACATGTGTGTGTATTAGTGAAACAAGCCTACGTGTCTGTGAAGTGTGAAGGGTTTCGCTATTCCTGTCGGGTGCATTTTGAATGTGTTACACCCAACCGTGCAGCAGTTTTGTGAACTTAGTCCTGGTTTCTGCCAGGTTGTTGAAGCACATATGCAAGCATCAGGCTGATACAAAGTAGATTAACTCTGCGCAATGCTCATGAGCAAATCTATGTATCGGTCAATATTTGGGGATTAGCATGGGCTGGCGGACAGAGAGACGGTCCTGTGGGGATCAAAGCATCAATTTGATTCCTACAGCAACTAGTGGGGCATGCCCCAGCAAAGAACTTGTAAAGCAACTCCATGTATCCACAACAAATACTTAGTTTAATTAGAAATTAATTTGTAATACTATAATGTTTTTGATTCTTAATTTAGTTTTAAGCCATATCATAGAAAAGTAACTAAAATGGCATTTTATCTTCTTAGAAACATTGCAACCATTCTCTTTCAAACCAAACCAGAGAGGGTTTTATGACCTGGAAAACTGACTACTATAATGCTCTACTTTGTGATCTTCCTAAGAAAAAATATTGCTTAATTAAATTTATTGATCTGCTCCTCAGCTGCACGTGTGCGAGGGCCAGAAAGAGAGCAGAATTGAATTGAAGATCCTTCAACCGGTCTATAAATCTCTTAACAGTCTTGGTCCTTGCTATTTATTGGACTTGCTTTTATCCTATGAAACTTCGAGAACCCTAAGACCTTTAGATAGTGGCCTTTTAATAATTTAAAAACTCACCGTGGAACTCAAGACCTGGCTCTTTAGTGTGCATTCTACTTGAATTTGAGCAAGTTATTGATTGAGGGTTGTTTTTTTTTTAATTTACTCTCTTTTTGTGTTTGACTAGTTGGCATACCATTTTACAACTATTGAAACATATGTATACATTTTTGTACTGACATATAAGTCAGTACAACCCTTGACCCAGACCCCATCTAAAAAAGTCTGGAGTCTGAAAAAAAGAGTGTAATTGTGACCTACAAATGTATAACATTTTTTGTTTAGGAAGCAAGTCCCAACTTGACCCGCAGAAAATCATGCAATGTTTTACCTAGCTGTAATATTACCACTAACTGTTTCTGCTCAGTTGGAAGTAGTAAGTTTGTTTCAATTTCTGTTTGGAAACTGTAGGGACTTTCTTCTGAGAAAATGGAGAATATTAATAAATTCAGGTTGACAAATTGACTTTTGTTTACACCTCCATATAACTGAGTCAAATGATTTACCTTGAACCGCTTGAAACACTCACAGCTCTCACCTTCCAATAATTCACCCGGATTGGGATGAAAGCATGCATTGGCCTGACGGTATCCTCCTAAGGGAGAAATGAGTGGAATTTCTTATGTAATGTGAAATCATGAAATTTAAAGGCTGCCTCGGATGAAAATCACATTTTTAAACTTGTTAACATGACCATGTGGTGTTTTTTTTTCTATGTACTATGACACACATTATGACAAAAAAAAAAGAAGAAGTGAGTGTCATAGCTGAAGATTTTTGCCTTTGTTCAGCTAATTCTGACCGGGCCTTCTGCGTGGAAATTATAAAGAACTAATCCCAATGATTAGCATCAACAGGGCTTCAAATTGTAAGATAGAAAAGAAACTTACCGTTGTTGTGCATTACTTGTAGACGACCTTGTACAAGAAGCTCTTCCACTTCTTTCTTGGAATCAGTGTTGGTTTCAAACATGTATGGCTGAATTACTCCAATGTTAGAATGTGCCACTTTGTAGTATATAATAGACTAATTTAAAAGTCAGACAATGACAGAGCAGGTAAGCTCTGACTTGCTTTGGCTGCAGGTGAGGGGCAGAGCAGTGAGCTGGAGCAGGACTAAAGTTGCACATTCATAGATCCCCACAACTTAGGCGAGGCAAATGTATAGAATTAAATCCAAGCTATTTTAGGGATTTTCTTCATTTAAAAAATGGTAAATTTATGAAACAAAAATTGAGTTTTTAGGGAAAAAAATCAATGGCTAGAGCAAAAGTTTAACTGCAATGGAAAACAAATCTTACTAACCAACCCATCACCAGATTACATTAGAACACTTAAGAAGTATTGCTCAACAGAAAAAAACTTAATTTCAACAGAATAAAGTTTGAAACTCTCATGTACCACACCTTTGTCAACCCTGTGTAGAGTCTGGCTATTGAGAGGGAGCTCAGAGTAAAGGTGCTGCTCCTTTATATTGACCAGTGGAGGGGATTCAGGCATCTAACTAGGATGCCTACTGGACGCCTTCTTTTGAAGATGTTCCAAGCACGTCCAACTGGGAGGATACCTTGGGGTAGACCTAGAAATTGCTAGAGGAAATATACATTTCATGTAGCCTGGAAAAGCACTGGTATTCCCCAGGGGGAGCTGGAAAGATTTTGCTCCTGAGAGCCTGCTGCCACTGTGGCACATCCTTGGATAGGTGGAAAATAATGGACAGATGGATGTGATTGAGTTTGAATTTATAACTAACCAAACGTGATAATTAGTATTAACTATGATTATTATTTTCTGAAGTAGTATTAATGCATCATTTAATAATAATATTCACATCTGTATTCAATCACAGCAGCTGTCAAGGAAAGTTGTGTTCAATATTTCTAGGAAAACAATGAGGAAGAAGTATTTTGTTAAGAATTATGCAAAATAAAATCATCCACTGTGCATTTCCACAAATCCATTGTGCAGCTCTGTAGCAAATGAAATGTATAATGTTGGTCAACTCACAACGAATTCAGAAACTCTGAGAGTAGGCTGCTACAGCCCTGTGCCAGACAGCTGGCAAGATATTGGCAAAGATATCTCAGGTGTCACTGACAGTCATGATGGCATGGTAAGCACCAGAACCAACTGAGCAATTGGATCTATGGGTTCTGTGTGAGTATTTAAATCCTAATAAGCATCTGTTTGGAAACAATTAAGTATGCATATAATGAGGAAATTACACCATTTTGGTTTAACCTGAAGTCTGCAAGTGCAAGAATTATAGTAATTTAGGTTTTGATTTAAGTTTTCAATATTTTTGAGACTTGAAGTTTTGTCAACTACAATAGTGAGTCGCTGTCTTACTTAGCATATGGCTTATAGGCATAAGCAATTCAATACTATAAGGTATATCTTCTTTGTTGTGTTTTCCTTGTTGCTCAACTTTTTTTTTTTTATTTTGCCATGGCAACATTTTTTTCCCTTGATGAAAAAGTGACTTAACTAACATGGAAATAATCTGTTTTTATTTTTGTTTGGTTTTTGTTTTTGTTTTTTTGTTTTTTAAAAAAAAAAAGGTATTACAGGAATACATAAGAATACAGGTTACAAGAATCTCCTAACAGAAATGACTTGTAAAAAGCTGCAACCTTCCAAATTAATATTGTTATGTCAAAACAGGTTCAAAACTGAAATATAAAGTACTTAATTTATGACCTAAACTGAGATCAGTATTATTCTTATTATTATTTAGTATTTTTAGTTCTTTTTTGCTCAAATGCTGCAGGTCATACACATAGACTGTCACTTTAGCTTCATTTTCCTCAACTGATGATTGTCAAAGCTTGTTGAATCCGGATTACCTACAAATTAGCCTAAGGGTCCTGCAGCATGTTCTGTGTCTCCCTGAGTGTCTCCACTTGTCCAGAACCTCTAGTACTACCTTCAGTGACACTCTGAAGGTGCTCCTCCTCAACATAAAGGGTCATTGTGGAGGGGCTTACATGCCTTTTTGACCCTGAGGCTGTGTGACCTTAAGCATTATCTGCTAACATCATTCTCCCAGGACAAACCACTCCTGGGAGAATGTTAGACAGAGAGTGACTTAGACTGTCATGTGTCTTGTGTCGCCTTCCATTGAATAGAGAAAATGGTGAGGTAGGGCCTT
>KV751371.1:460009-484675 GCA_001698575.1 Mola mola | reverse complement strand
CTGAATGACCAGGTAAACAGTTGACCTCTAGAATACTCTTGTGGCTGAATGGGAGGAGATCACTGCAGTCCGTTTCATAGAAGAGTGGAGGCAACACAGTATAATGGCAATCTGTGTCCAGCCCAGTTATTTTCCATCCTTCAGCTAGAGCCTTTCAGAAGCGGACTTGCTCAACTTGTTCAAATTTTTTTAAATATTTTTCAATATAACATTTTCTGGTGGTTGGTTCTATGATTGTTTAAGTTGAAATGTTTTTCTTTTTTTTTTGCCTTTGTTTTGAAGCAATTTTTTCATAAAGCCTGGAAGGTTCAGATTAGTGTTGTAAAATTTGTGGCTATGAAGACATTTTAAACTTCAATATTTTACAAACTGACTTTTTAAGATTAATATGTACCCAAAAACACAATAGCTTCACATTCTTGATTGAAGTGCTTTTGCTTTTGTTGTGAGAATCCTGGGTGCTGTAAATCTGCCATCCAGTCAGATTTAAATGGTAAATGTGTATTTATAAATAAAGCCCTTTTCTAGTCATTGTTGACAAATCAAAGTGCTTTTACACTACAGGTTTTTCATTCACTGGTTGCACCAGTTCAGCCACCATCCATACACTGTTGGCAGTGACAACCTCGCTGGGCAACGTTACGATCATTGGATGACAGCTCTACCATCTGAGCCACAGCCGCCCTTTACAAACATAGTGTATTATTTTTTAAAGAAAAAATCATGACTATCAACCATGTTGATAGTCATAATGAGAATTGTGAAAATAAATGAAGAGTTGTGCATAAATGTTTCACAAACCGCTCTCGCTCCTTGTTGCTTAAGGCACCAGATTGATGCTGATTGGTGTGGAATGAGATATTCAGCAACTGCATGTGTAATGTCCAGAAAATGTGGTGTTTGTATATTGTTGGCCATGTAGTGGTAACATTAAATAGACTGTTTATACAACGCCTGGGCTCAGCTACTGCATACTGACAGTACTTCAATCATGGGAGACTAGTATGAAGAAGAGACAAATGTTTATTGAATACAATGAATAATTAAGAATAGGAGTAAAGTCTTCTAAACGACAGCATTATAGATCCCCCCCGTAGAGTCCAAACACTGGTGGTGGTGGCGACTGATGACTCTTCTGAGACTGGAAATGACATCTGGTGGAACTGCCGGACTGGGTGGAGATGGGGAGGTCAAGGGGTGCGCACAGCGCAGCATGAAGGCCTAGGCAGGGGAGAGAGACATATTATAAAGGAGCGCAACAACAGCACGATAGGCTAACAAAGCAAGAGTGCTGCTGGTCTATTGGATAGATGAAATCAGCTGATGAGAACCAAAACAGAGGCGATATCATATCACCTCTGTTACGTGAGAGAAAAGAGAATTTAATATGGTGGGCATGCAAATAGTCTACTGTAGGACTAGACTCCTTTATCCTTGCTTCTCTTTCTTTCTTTCATGCTTGTCTTGCTTAGCTGCTCTCAGACAAATAATATAAATACCTCCATATAAATCCAATTAAGGAAATTTAAACCTGATTCAATTTTTTTATGATGCAGAATGGATATTAAATGTGGGGCGACAGCCTTTGTGATTACAGGTTAGGCAGTGGCTCCAGATAAGTATGTCCTTAACAAATGCAATAATAATATGTGTGTTTGCAGTAAATCTCCAGAGCTGTGCGTGTACAGCAGCCCCGTGGCTCCAGCAGTCACCTACCCCAATCACTGCAGCTCCTTGTTCCAGCCAAAACACAAGGAGCATTAAAGGGATGAGCACAGATCACATAGACAGGATTCACTGCAGGCCCAGACCTCAACTCTCATAGAGGTACATAACCCCACAGCCTAATGAGGAGAGTTTTCAGTCACACGCACGCTCAAACACCAGCCTGTGAGCAAGGATGCACTTTCTCATGTCAACTGAGTCACATGCTCAGTGTCTCAATGTGCCAGCAAGTCAGGGGGAAACCTCACAGTAAAAGCACAATGGATAGCCGTTGACAGCCAGCAGGAGACAAGTAACTGTTGGCTGTTTTTATTTAAGGAGCTTTTTATTTGGAGTTTTAGGAGTTTTTCATTGACACACTGTGAAAGTGGAATGGTGGAGCGAATCAGCATGTGTAGAAGGCTGGCAAATGGGAAAAGAAGGTCATAGATCCACAGTTGATTTCAGCCACTGACATTGTTTTAAAGGACATGTTTATTTTTTCATTCCAAGAGCAATGAAGTGGTAAAGGTTGATTTTTTTTTTTCATTTGCTGCCTACATTTCCTCAAGCCGCCTAAGTTTTCCCCTACATTTAAACCTTTTAATCCCCATATTTTAGAGGGGCCTGGATTTAAAATATCTCCTGGAAATCTTTTACTAATGAAGTAGTTCAAAGAGCCACAATTTGGCTTATATCATGAATAATTTAATCACATACCCTAAATCGAAAATAACTGAGTCCAATATAGTTTGTGAGAAAAATAGTATTTATGTAGCTATATACGGTATATATATATTCAAAATAATCCTTTCGCCCTCTGAAGTTGGTCTTGTGTCTAATTTCAAGCGCAGGTCCTCTACCAGAAGCGAAGTAGCTGTTTTTAGCTGTTCCTAGGATTGCGCTCTTCTGGGCAGAGATCTCAGATGTTGTTCCTAGGATTTGTTGGAGCCATTCTCCCAGCTTGGAGGTTATAGCTTCAAGTTCTCCTATCACCGCAGGTACCACTGATGCCTTTACTCCCCACATCTTTTCCAGCTCCTCTTTCTGGCCTTGGTATTTCTAGAGCTTCCGTGTTCATCTTCCTGATGCTGCTATCACTTGAGATTGTGACATCTACCACTACCAACTTCTTGTCCTGCTTGTCAACCACCATGGTATCTGGTCAATTAGCCACCACCTCCATCTTATCGGTCTGGATCTGGAAGTCCCACAGGATCTTAGTCCGGTCGTTCTTGATCACCTTTGGAGGTGTTTTCCACTTTGATCCTGGAACCTCCAGCCCATACTCGGCGCAGATGTTCCTGCCAGCCAGAACCATTGAGCTGTTCAGCAGCTATACATACAGTAAATTTGCATATAATCTTAGGGGTTGGCGAGGCAGTTTAGGTTGGTGAGTGTAATCTGGCTTTATCTTTTAACTTTGGCCAACATATGGCATCAAGTAGATGCAATGTCAACACTGGTGCAGGACCAAAAAAATCCAAATTTGAAATAACAACAATAATAATGATAAACAACAAAGCAAAATAAAAAAGAATACAATTAAGTAATATGCCAATGTTTGCAAAAAAAATATTATTAAAGAATGAATTAATTTGTGTATAAAATGTTAATAAGTCTAATTATGGAAATGTTGAAACATTAATTATTTTATTTTGTATTGATTACTTATTTTCCAATCAAGCACATTTCAATTTATTTTTTACTTAAAATGTAAAATTCAGTGGCAAAGTAAATAAACTGATTGCAAAAAAGATAACAAACAAACAAATGGTGGAATCAGGGTAGAAAAGGTTTGATTGGTATAATAACACAAAGATATCATGAGCTTAAATGGTAAATGTAAATGTCCTGCATTTATATAGTGCGCTTAAATCGCTTTTATACAACAGCTTGTGCATTCACCCATTTACGCACATATTCATACGCATTCATACGTGACTTCCTCGCAGGGTGCCCACCTGCTCATCAGGAGCGATGACTATTCACACATTCATACACTGATGTTGCAGCATCAGGAGCAATTTGGGGTTCAGTGTCTTGCTCAAGGACACTTTGACATGATAACTGCAGGGACTGGGATCGAACCAAGTGCCTTCCGATCACTAGACAACTGTTGTACTGTCTGAGCAGCCGCCGCTTAACTCATTTCAAACACCACTTTTGTCTTTTTAACAGCCTGTGACAATCATTAAAGGTTGTTCTGTGGAAATGAGTTCCCCACCATGTTTAATTGCAGTGTTCTCTGTGATATTCACAGTCTCTTAGCTTTGACGATGGCCACCAAAGAACGACTTGATGTCATCTGTCAGGACTCACTGAAGCCATATGGGTGGCTCATGTTAGCCCAGTGTCCTATTAAAACCCTTTACGTTGGGATTTTAAGCATTTTGGCTGGTACATCTATCATGCTTTTATCAGCCCCAAGGGAATTTGCTGTATAGATAAGTTGACCTACTTCCTATTTCTGAACCAACAGGAAACCAAGAAAATTATAAAAAAAGCCACTTACAGGCTAGAGACAGCAACAAACAGATTCAATATTTGATTATCAAATGCAATATGTAAACTTTTAAAAAAGGTGTATATACATATTTTGGGACTTTTTTTCACCACTTCTTATCTAAAACTTTTCACCAAGATTTGTAATGTGGTGGTTTAGCAATATCCATCCATTTACCACTACCCTTATTGACTGGCCCCACTTCCTCTTGTGACGTATGTCTTACAGCCACAGGTAACAGCTTTTCCCCATAGTCTTCACTTCCTAACAACACTGTTCTAGGTTGCACACATTTAGTCAAGCAGAACAAACAATGCAATGTAAATAAAATGTCAAACAAACTTTTCAAACAAATCCAGACTCATCTCAACACCAGTTATGTTGAGATAAAGACAATATATGTAATAATATGGCAATAATATGTAAAAGTTGACCACAAAGGAAACATACCTGCTTGTCTCCCTTAGAGGTTTTGGAAAATAGCATTTTGTAAAGTCCATCATAGACAGAATCTGAAAACGTACAACTCCTAACACTTGAGACAACTTTATACATACAAACATTATACATAAACTTTATACAGATGTATCAGAATATTCTTTTGTTTTTAGGAGTGGAGGGAAGTTTTAAGAACAATTCAGTGACAGGGGTCTTTACATCCACTGTTCTTGAGGGTAGGTAGAGTTTAAGTGTGAACCTCCACCGTTGCTGAGAGTAATAGGTTTCAGTAACAAGAACTCACTGTGGCCGCGGTGTAAACAAAGATAGTCATGGTTCTTGCTTCTCATTATTTAAAGGCACTCTTAAGCACATAGGGTCAACAGAATTACTGTGCTGTAAACAAGGCCACGGAGTGACTATTTACCTTGCTGCACGAGATGTCTGTTGATCCTCTGTGGCTGCAGCTTGCTGGAAAAAGACAGGGTTGGTGGATACTGGTAGCCCAACGCATTTTTTCCAACACAGAAAGTGGAACACAATAAAGGTCATATTCAGCAGTTGTGAAAGCCCACACACGGGCCCAATTTGTTAATCACTGTGGTTGTTCCTAATTAACTTGCTTTTTTAATGACAGTTGACCGCACACTGTTGGTAGTGATGATGGGTATCTCATTTAGCCACAAGTTGGTTTATAAGCATTTTCCATTGCAAATATTTATAATAAGATCATTCGTTGTGTCACTTAGGAGCTCAAACTTGAGCACAGCTCTAATGTTCTAGAGAAACTTTCGGAAGCAAATGATGTGTGTTGAAAAGAGCAAGCACCAACATGGATATGCTGTGCAGACGTTCTTCCATGAGCTGACGTCTCCAAAGCTGTTTCTATACTTGTTTGTGGCCTAATTAGACATGCTGTTCCCGTGCAAAGAAACAAGACTACAATACAAACAGTTCAACATTTTGGATGAAATGCTCTGTTTAAAAACTACTTCCTTTTAGTGAAAATAGTCAAGAAGTTGAGTTTTGCCAGACAGGGAATGAGAACTCCCTCCCTTACACACATTCGCACACATACCAACTCCCATCATGGCCGACGGCTGTGTGAGCCCTTTAAATATCTGCCTTAATAATGCAGTGGCATTTTACAAACCGGGAATCGTTCCTCAGCTCATTCCAGGGCTCACCGCCTGCCGCACCCTGAGTGAGCGATATCAGGAAGATTTATTTTTTCCCACTGTCGTCTTAATATTTTTATTCTCCCCTTTTTCCTCTCTGCCCTTCGTTTCCTGTATCTCACCTCCTCTCCCCGTGCTGCTCCAATCACTATACATATGGTGCTCCTACTTTAGTTGTTCTCTATTTTGTCGGCCTCTTATGCTCAGTCCTTCTCTTGACTAAAAGCGCAAATGAAAATGTAGTCATGTGCACATGCTCACCATCAGCCTGATTTCCTTTCAGTCACCCTCTTGCTCTCAGGCACAGGATATATTAGCCATATTTTTTTGTTCCATCTCCACCAAAGCCATGGAGCATTATTCTTTGTCTTTTGAGGTTCGCACCTTTCATTCCTGAAATGAACAGTTTTCATCCCCTTAATCCCCCTTCCTCATCTGTTTCCTAATTCTCAAGACTTTGCAGACTAAATAAATACAGCTACAGAGGGATGAGAAAATGAAAGTACAGGAAAGAGAGGAAAGAGGGAGGGAGCCAGAATAAGCATTGCATCAGAAAGGCTTCTCGTTCAAAGTGAATTGGCCTTGGTAAATGATGCAGTAGTAATGTAATATAGCAGTAGTGATGTTAGGTCAAAATAGCCTGTCTGAAAGTTTTGGATCAGTTGTGTGTTGGTGTGATGCCTTCACTTCCATCTCATCAAAATTAGCAGCTCCAGATCCAGAACTTCAAATTGTAAAGCTCTATTTTTACCCCTCCTGCATGTGTTCACATGTATTATTGCTACTTTCAGTGTTGTGAGATGGTTGCAGTTTGATCAGGTTTAGAAACCAAAGCAACTTTTTTTTATATATATTGGAAAAATCATGATTCCAATTACATTATGTAAGTTCGGTACCCCAACTTATATAACTTGACAAAAACATGACATTGAATTTTATATGGGACTCGGCCTCAGGTTCCCTCAGTGCAGGTACTGTGTTTGAGCCACCTAAGCATCCTGATCACTTTCATACAAACTTTTTTCGCTCTACATCCCAGGGCCTCCTGAAGTTATTAGAGAGTAGTTGGCTGTATTGTGTTTTTGGACTGTGCTGCACCTGCTACAGACCATTGCCCACATGTTGTCAAACTATTTTTGTTTCTAAAACCCATTCAAAAGGAAATAACTTCCTTAATTTCCAGTCTTATGTAACTGAACTCTTTCTTGATTCTAGTGCAGGAATCTACCATATTTGTATCAATAGTACAAGGCAAAAGTCTCCTTCTGCAACCTGGAATTAAAGTCATGTAGCAACCATGTACATAGCAACAGATGTTTTCCCTTATTTTGATTAGATCACTTATGACTAGAGCTTTTCTTTGATCAGTGAGTGCACTCCAATTTCTTGTTTGAAGTGAAACTACTCACTCAACATATATAGCATTTGAATGCCTACTATTCCTAAAAGTAATGTATGTGTTGTATGTAAAGCATGCATTGGGTCTAAGTGAATCTAAATAGTAATATAATAGAAGATTGGGCAGTTTTGTACAGGAGAGGCTGCATGTGAGGGCCAAACAGAGGCAAAAAAAAAATAGCCTTTTTGTAATATTTTGTTCATATTTCTATATATAGATATCTTTTGGATCAATATATTTTCTTTGTAACCAGTAAATTTTGATTCTAAATAGAATATCAAATGAAAAACTGTAATTGTATGAAATTACATCACCATGTACAAGCCAATTTCAATAATATCATGGCATCATGCTGTCAATCAATTGTGAGTTCAGCAGAGCTAAGTGGAGCTCCGACCGTTGCTGTAGTTACTGAGCTAGCGACAGTATGGTACATCGGTGTATCCTTGGCTATCGTCACCTCAAGCTACGTGATTGGTTCTCGTTTCAGTAGGAAATATGTCAGGACATGGCAGTTAGTTACTCTCCATCCTTCTCTTAAGGAGGACTTCAATTATAACACAATTTCATCACCTTTCTCAAGGATTATGGTTCTTTGAAAAGACAAATTCCTTTAGCTTAGGTAGCTTAGGTTTTGAGGACATGAAGCGTTTGAGATGCTCAAAGAAATTACATCACAAATAGCAAAAATAGCCAGGTTATCACAAACCATTTCTATTGCACAATTTAAAGGGGTTAACTGGCTATGATGGTAGGGTGAATGTTAGGTTCTACACGTCTGGTAGACTGTATAGTGGACCCACCCCTTCCCGGCCCAGTAACCACAGAATACCATTCAATGGGCCATTCGATCAAGACATATTCAAGTGCAGGTTTTTTGTCTATCGTTTTTTGTTCATTACTGTGATTTTCGGGCCAAATTGTCTATCAACCCACCCGAAAACTCCCACTACTCCTCATGGCCAGTCTGCCTTTGCTGTATGTTCGACATGGTAAGACGTAGCACTATGGACTTGATAAACATGATGTGCAATTAGATGTTAACATTTCATACAAATAGACCCCAGACAGTTGAGATTGGTGGTCACATTTTCTGTACCCAACACTGGAGCTCCTCAGGGCTGTGTGCTCAACCTCATAAACTTTACAATAAATGATGATAGCTCATACTGTGAAAAAAGAAAAAAAAATGCAGACTCTGGTCTTTGTATGTTTACATTGAACGAACGTGTTATCAAACTTTCTGAGTTTCGTCGTTGGTGCATTGTAACTCACTACTGTAACTGTATTCCATAATGACTTTTTACCTTAATATAACTTATAGAAAATAAATAAATTAAATGTAAATGTACAAGCTGGTAAGAATATCTACTCATCTGACGGCCCATAAAGAACAGCAGGTGGCTACAAGAAAAAACAACTGACAGATGATACACCTGTGCCTTACGTCAGCTTTAACTGCTGTCATTTTGAAACAATGGCTCTGAAGCGTGCATGTTTGAAATACCCCTTGCCTCAACTCTCCTCTCTTCTTAAAACACATGAAGACTTTTCCTCTAATGTGAAAGGATGTATAATAATAATAATAATATTTAATAATATCATCTGTCAGATGCTAATTTAATTTTTTTTTTAAATGCTCTGATTTTGTCATTGTGTTGACTGCGTATATGTTTTTTCTTAATACGTGTTTGTGAAAGTGCCAGTGCTGTTTAGTATAGAAACTGTGAGCATTTCTGTGCCTTGACATCCATTTGTGCAAGCCCGAGGGAAGAGTGGGGGGCAGGGCGGGTTAATTAAAGAGAGTAAAGGGAATGAAGGAGTGTGTAACGGAGGGAAGTAAAGGCCAGAGGAAGGAAAGATGGAGTGTATTTGTTCTGTGTGGGTGTGTGAAAGAGACGCTTGGTGAGCTCAGCGACTTGAGGATGATCCATTGACTTGTGCTGTTGACATCTTCTTACATTCCTCTACATCCCACCAAGGGATCTGTTGCACTTCCTGGCCCAGAGTTCATTCATACAATGAGACTGATACACAATATCTTGAAACGCGAGCACATGCCAAAATGCACAATATCCTTGTGAGCGAAGTGACAAGAGAATAGGTACAATACTAACTACTCTTGTCTTCCTGTCTCTCGTAGAGAATTCCGTTGAGAGCGTGACACTAACATGTGATTTTTGAGTTATGGCTCACCCTCCATTATACAATGACAGATGACTGGCCTTCAAGTGAAAAATGGATACTGGTCATTTTCATCACATGGCCCCTAGTTTCATTAAAGAAAAAAAAACAATAATAAACTAAAAAAAAATAGCATCAGTAGGCATTTGCAAAGGGAAAGTTGGATATTCTTGACTAGCAGAATCAGGAAAAGCCTATCTGGCATGTATGCAATCAAAGCTGTCTCAGTGGCTGTAAGTTATGACTGTGAGCACACATGCGCAAAATGAAGGAGATCAAATGGGGGCATCTTTATGCAAAGCAGCCTTGATTAAAACCCTTAATTACAGCTATGTTTTTTCATCTGTGACAAATGTCAGAATGCCCACTAATGTCTATTCTTTCAGAATGCTCAACTTACATTGTCCCCCCTCCAGATTACTTCTAGTTTTGTTTATTTGCTACACTGAAATGTTTCAGATCATCAAACTAATGTCAATATTAGACAAAGATAATGAAAGTAAACTCAAAATGCACTATTTAAAAGATGATTTACTTTAATGAAGAAACAAAACAATGGAAAACCACAAATATATGCATTTAATATACTTTGCAATTTTCAACAAAAATATTTGTGTATGTTGTGACTTTTATAAACAAACTGTTGACTCTGCATTTAAAAAATAAAATGGTAAGTAGCTTGCATGATTGGACTTCACACATTGACATCATATAATGTCTGAAAGTTAGCTCACATCAGCCTCCTACCATCATAAGGATGGTAAAATAATTATTCAGTAATCGCTGTGTGGTAGCGTTCATGTGACTGGTTGAAAAGTAAAACCGCCTCGTGGAGATGTCTTGGGTTTTAACCAATCACAAGAACCCTACCACAAAGCTGAAAGGATGGAGACATCTGTTTGACTACAGATAATCCCCGTTGGAAATGCATTTATGAATTGAAGCATTTTGAGTCGCAAAAACCCACACACAAATGCAGTAAAGTTCATAAACCACAAGCAGTTTGTAAATGCAGAGTCAACAGTTGGTCACAAGTCACAATATATGTACATTTTTTGATGAAAATCACAAATTATATTAAATACATATATTTGTGGATTATATATTTAAAACGAGAAATATTTGTGTGCGTCAGAAATACATTTGTGAATTTTGAGATTGAACTAATTCCATACAAAATTATCCAAACCTATCTGTTCATATGTCTAATTGCACCCTCAGTTTAAATCTACCAAATAAGTGTAAATCTAATTGATTATCTGTTTCACCTTCACTAGCCACATCCAGGCATGATTTACGCCAGACCAGTTCAATCTAAACATCACTAACTGTATATTGAACCAGTTTGACAATGTAAAGTAGACTAAAAAGTAGCATAAATTGAAAATATGTGAATAAAGTAACTTAAATCGGGAGCTATTTGGGATTTATTTGCTTGCTCGAGAACACTTTGACATGTTCAAATTTGTGAGTGAACCGTCTCTATACAAAATCATTCAAAACAACCTTAATGTCAAAAACAGTTCCACAGATGCAATGAGACATTGCATGTTTTGTATAAGGGCCTTCTGAAAAGAATTTACCTTAAATGAACACATCTAAAAAGCAGATCTCATGAAAAACATCCAACAGGAGTGTGTAATTAAGCTGGTTAAAGGAGCTCCAGCAACAGATTGTGCTGCCATGGAAGCAAAAATGCAGGATGATCAGGTTATCTGCCATGACTTGTGCACCTGTAAAACACCGGATGTTAATCAGAATTTTAGCTGGGAGCCGAGCAGTTGAAATAATGATTGAAAAAGAATGAAGCAGTTGATTTTCTCAAAGCATTGGCCTTGATGTTGATCAAACAGACACAGAAAAGAGTATCTGTACAGTTAAGGGACCCTAAGCCCCCCTGTGCTCATTAAGAACCCAGAAGTCATTTGCTGTGAACCTATAGAAGAGGAAACACAGCAGGTCGTTGCCCATAATGATGCTTTACAGGACGGACGCTGCTCACACTGCTGAGCATTTTCTGCAAGTGTATGTGTGAGGTGTGCGTTTAATTGCATTGTGTGTGTTTGTTCTAGTGTGTGTCCATGTTCTGCTTCACACTATGTTCATTTATCCATTACTTTGTGTATTTGTTGTGGTCCGTGTGTGCATGCATGCATGCATGCGTGTGGGTGCGTGTGTGTGTGTGTGTGTGTGTGTGTGTGTGTGTGTGTGTCTGTGTGTGTGTGTGCGTCTGTGTGTATGTATGTGTGTGTGTGTTGTGAGTGCAGTAGCCTGTAGCTGCAGATTTATAGGCATGCCTCCGCGCTCTCCAGCGATGTGGGACTGAGCCATGAATCAGCTCAGCCTGTAATGGATTCTGATGGCCCACAGGAGAGGAAGAGGAGGAGAAGGAGGAAGAGGGGAAGGAGATGCAGGCAGAGAGAAGGCCAGAGCAAAGAGGAGGAGAGGATAGAAAAGAGAAAGTGCCACAGACAGAAAGGAATAGAAAGAGAAATTATGGAGGGTGACGAGAGGAAGGAAGCTGGCTTCACTGATTGATCACAAAAAACACAACTCAGTCCTCATATGCTGGGTTCTTTCAAAAGAAGCTCTTTAGTTTTAGTTTTTTATTTGACATTTTAATAGTTCTTATAACAAAGTACATTTCTTGAGTTGCAAATTGACAAGCATCATATTGGTATGTATTTTTAATGGAAAATTACAACAGGATTGAAACAGAAAATAATGTATACAGGCCTTTGTAGGCACAAGTTATTGTAAGATGAACAACATAACTTGTTGTTGACCGTCTTACTTTTGTTAAAAAAAATGTAATTTAGGACTGAGACTGGGGGAGAATTCACACACCCAACGTCAATAGCTTAACTACCTGAGAGAAAAAGATGAGCGTAGGACAACAACAATAAAAACAGGGGAATAAATAAAAGTTAAAAATAATAGGTGCACAGACATTTTTACTTTTCTTTCTTTTGTCACTTGATGATTATACATACCATTAACATAAATAAAGATGGACAATGTGTTGCCATTTCCTCCCATTGTAAAACAAAAAAAGGCAAAATGTCCAGTAGAAATGTCCAATCTTGTACTGGTGACATCATACAGAACCATCCTCTGCACAGTCGTATCAAGTTACACCCCAAATAGCCATCTGCCTGTCAATCATCACATTTCAGCCTGTTTTTATTGCATCGAATAGCTTTAAAACCAAACTGATTACTGACCACTGAACATTCATCAGTGTAATAAGAACTACTTAAATCGACACAAACCACGTTTGATTTATTCATTTATTTTTAAAGGGGGTTTGCTGAGTTTGACCTACTCTACACTTTTGCGGGGCCCTTAGGTCGTCCATGTTCATATACAGTATATGATAAATACACACATCAACGCAAACACTTTAAATCCTTCATTGCTACAGGTTTCCGACGATCAACCAAAGAATTTATACAGTATAAAAAGCTGTAATTTCGCAATGATAAAGAGAGAGAGAAGAATCTTTTGATAAGAACCTGCAATAGATTGCAAAAAGTAGGCACAGTGCAGTAAAGCTAACTCCTGCAAAAACAATGAAGAAGCCACTAAACATGCAGACACTCTCACACCTGTAAGTCTCTGCTTTGGTGCAGCTGTTGTTTTTATTCAGTGGAATTGAGCATATGAGTTTTGACAGTTTCTGCTAAAGATTTGCTTTCACTTCTGTGGTTGTTTCAAATGCTCCAGGTCTGGTGCATCTTTCTGTGTCTTTAGATAGTAGAATCCTGATGATGATCAATCATGCATTGGCAGCCCCCACCCAAGCAGATAGTGAGAGAGAGAAAAAAAAAAAATCCAACTCAGCAGCACTGCAATGTGCTAAACTCAAATGCTAAAATGCTAAATGCTCCAGCATCTACCCCATAAGCAGTTGCATTCTTTACGTTCTTGTTCTCATCCCTCTGGAGGTTGTTTGTGTGGGCTGCATTTTGTTTTTGCAACAACAGCTTCATTTGCATTCAGGTTTTGACACATTCATTGCCACCACAGCTGCTTATTTCTTACTTTCTATACTGGTAATGTTTAAAGTGCGGGTTCGTTATTTTTGGTATTTATCACTGACGCTTTCCACATTCAAATGCAAACACTCAGCTATGCATGTTATAGCCTACTTTATTAGAACTGCTCCGACCTTAGGTGCCAATTTTCTGTTTTTGCCTATGGGTCCCAACATTAAGTGACCAATATCACAGACAACTATTGCAAAATTACATCTTTTGCGCATGCTTTAGGAGTCTTAATTATTTACAGTATCTATGACACTATTTCTGGTGCTTCTGCAAGTTCTTCCATGGCTTCTGCTATCCATTTTGATGGCGCTCCTGCTGCTGAAGGGCTCATTCTTGGTGGAGGATTCACCTTTACCTACTTTACATGGAGTAGCTTTAGTTTTTTTTTTTTTTTTAATCAAAAATGTCCAAGCAATCAGAATCACATTATTTATGCGTTCAGAATACAACAAAATGAAGTGTCCTTTCTTCTTGGTGCATGAAAATTTACCCCACACACACAATCGCACAATATGTGTCATTGTCACATAATTGGTATTGCACAGTTCACAATAGTAGTAACGCACAGATTTACAGTATAAAATAATTGAATACATAAAATGTGGATATGGGGTGCACATCGTGTCATTACGTGTGTTGATTCTGAGTGTTAATGGCCTTATGCAAGAAACTATTGAACATGACATACAGTCATTTTGCACAACCCAGAGTGCACATTTTGTTATCTCTGGCCTACTATATATATTCAATTTTAATTGGGAAATGTGATTCACAGTCAACATCTTGTACTTGCCTTCCCATTGAGTGCTTTAGCACCAGAGCAAGCATCTGATCATTGCCAATAGCTTCGCTTTCCAGTGTGAAGTAATTATGTTGCAAATCTTTCTCGTCAATTTTAGCTTCAAACTTTGACAAGCTAATTTGCTCTGTCCCAACCTTGCCAATTACATCCTAAACAGAAACTATCATGGCATAGTAGCTGTGTTGCACCACCATCCATTTTGTAACCATTTGCAAAACGGGCATGTTTAATTGGCGGAGGAACAATGTAGCTTGTTGTTGTTGTCTACTTTAATCTTCTTTCATTTGAAATAAAGAGCTGCGATTGGTTGTTAAATATTGAAATGGAGTAACAAAAAATATTGTATAGAAACTGACGTGATGAAAACTAGGGGTAAAAAAAATTGTGATTTAATTTCAAAGCTCATTTATAACCATGCTGTTATAATTACAACAGAGCCATTTTTTTTAATAATTTCTCCTTCATACATCCATCATTCATAACAAAACTCCCATCCATCATTTAAGGAAAGTGGCCTCAAGGGTGGCATTAGCTAAAAATAACTGAAAAATGGAAATGTTGAAACGTGAAAATCAAGTGTTTAATTGCTTTCATTAATTGATTTGATTGACATTTTATGTGAAAGTTGTGATTATCAGCTGGGCTGTGTTGCTCTCTGTGACCTGTCAATCATCACCACCTACCCCTCAACTGACATTTATAGTTTTCAGCAATACAATTCTATTAGTTCCACACAAAATGTAAATCAAAAACTACACCCAATAATCAGGAGTAGGCTAGTTAGCCAGTGATGATTAAAATGAGCTCCCAATTTTTTGGCTGTTTTGGGTGGAAGTAACAAATATAAATTGCTGTAAACGATACATGTGAGTTGATTATGAGAAGTTTTAAATAAAACCTGATTAGATCATTTCACATTTTATCTCTCTCAGTTTACAATTTATGATTTTGACTAAATATCGATAAGTATTTTCGTTTCAATTTGTTTTAATTATTTTTACTTTTGCCCTTGAGGCCACTCTCCTTAAATAATGAATGACACTTTTGTGTTGTGAACGATGAATGTAAGAAGGTGAAAATTATATAACACCACTGTTTCAAACAAATCTGCATAAGAATAACTAAATTAATTTCCTTTTCGCAGCCTTCTAATTTCTAATTTTCATCCAAGATGCCAAAATCAAACATTTTCTTTTTACATTTTGGCAAAACATGGGTATGTTCATATCACGTTAATATTTTTAAATCATAATTCGTTTTATGTTCAAATTGCATTTATATTAGCCGACTCTCTCATCAGGAAGAGGAGTAGATGGCGACATGGCTGCTTTTACGGTAGCAAGTAAACTTGATAATTTAATTTAAAACTGTATCTTTCCATAGACATGAGTAGTCAGACTTGAATTACAACAAAGTGTAAATCCATCGAAATAAAATAAAGTGTGTCATTCAACTTTTATTTTTGTATTTGGCAGGTGTAATATTCAGTGAAACTTTCATATTTCTGGACAACATTGCTTTGCAAGATACATAGAAAGAACAATCAGTATATCTTTGAGAGTGGTAAATGTACGTGTTGCAGTGGTAAATCGCCTTTATTTTCTGCACTCACAACTTGTCAGATTAGAACAACCCACCAACAAGTTGCTGGAACTTTGGAGGCAGGTTTGGAGGGTGGATAACATTCTGTTAAAAAGGAAGCAAATCTTTTCAATAGTTCTGCTCAGCAGTACACATGTTAGATTTAGTCGATACAGAGAAGATAATGTTGTTATTTAAAAAGATAAGGCCTCATAGAACAAATGAGATTTTAATGATGCTGTGGGGGAAAGTAAGTCACTGCAGCAGCAAGTGTTTGAAGAAAATACAACGGGAACGTTTTTGAAAATTTGAGAAAACCAACCTTTAACATCACTGATCACTGACGCTATTTGGCAAAAATATTGTTTGTTTTACTTACAAAAATAGATCCTGTTCTCAGCAGATGTTGGCATTTAGTGAAAATATTTTCGTACACATAGAAGACAGAGTGAAAAAGTAAGGTGAGTTGCTGCATCCATGTCTGTCTCTTCACTTATGCTGCACAGTGTGATTTCAAAAGGACTTCCAACACCATAACTGACATTTGAGTATTATCTGGGCAGTTTTGGTTGCAGCATTTACTCTTTCCTCCAAAATGGGCTTCCAACCACCGAAGGCTGACACTGTGCCAGCACCCTCCAAGCTGTCTGGCTTGGCTGCTTTGCAGCCTGCAGCTCTCAAACTGCTTCACATTTTCTATGTATCCAGGGCTGATGGGTGACAGCAGCTTGAGCCTGCACAGCCTTTAAATCCAAGGCCAACAATATGACTAATAGCTGGTGATAAGGCTATGTAGCATAATAAGTATGATTCACATGCAGGCCGTGTTCAGAGTAACCTCCATTTTCATCCATACTGACTCGGAATAATGAATCATTTCTTTTCTTTTTTTTTTTTTTTTTGTTCTCCATGGATCCTTTTGGCATTGACCATTTCACACGATCCTATCTCAGCCAAAACTCAACCAATCTGCTTCAGCATCAAGATTTGATTTCAAAATCAATTTGACTTTGAAAGGACGAAGGTCGAGGTCACAGCAGGCAATTTTGTAATCGTTACAGTACTGAACAGCTTGAGCTGGGGCTGAAGCAGCTAAGACAGCGGTTTGCTTTGGGGCAGCGGCTGAGGACGGGGGAGGAGCAGGAGCAGTGCTTGTGGATTCAGCCACAGCCTCTGATGTGCTAACAGCAGCAGAGGCAGAAGCAGCTGTAGGCTTTCTTATCGGCTTTGAAAACGATACACGCAAATGCACAGCAAGTTAGTCTTAAATAGAGCTGTGGACATATTGAATAAAGTGACAGAATGTAATATATATATCAAAGTATACGCGTTTATTAAATGCTTCAAAGAGATCCCAAACTGAGACCATGATAAACTTTAGGGAAAACGTGGAACTAATAGTAATCACTGAATTGTTTAAAACCATTGTGTTGCTGCATACATTGTAAAACAACACACTTTCGAAATCTTGGATCAATTTTATCTAATTACGTACTTGGAAATATTATTCAACTTTATCACATGTGCAAGATCTGTGCTTACATAAAAAAAAAATGTTCATTTGCTTTGTTGAGCCATGTATGTAAAAATGCTAATCCTAAGGGGCAAAGTAAAGCCAATTTAATGCTGGAGTGACATATTTGAAAACAGAGGAAGAATACTGTTTACCTTGTTGAACTGCATCAGAACTGCATCACTGATCATCTGTCAGAAAGGTTTCATTCATATGTCTCTAGTTCATACCTACAATCATGTAGTAACCCTCTCACACCAACGCAACATGAATCCAACCTATGGAAAAGTTACACAAGTCCTGGAGCCTCCTGGTGTGATGTTAGAACACATTTGTAGCTGCTCAGATGGGACAAAGCTTCATCTTTGAGAAAGACTCAATAGGACCAAGATCCTGGTGGAATTTTGCAAGAGTTGTAGGCGTTGACAGAGCTATAAAGCCAATACTGCCTACTGGACTGATCTACGGTCCTGTGGGTACACTGTGTATACTAACCATCCATCCATCTTCTACTGATTATCCTGTTAGGGGTCGCGGGGGGGCTGGAGCCTATCTCAGCAGGTGAAGGCAGGGTACACACTGGACAAGTCGCAAGTTCATCGCAGGGCTGACATATAGAGACAAACAACCATCCACACTCACATTCACATCTACGGGCAATTTAGAGTGACCAATTAACCTACCCCCAGATTGCATGTTTTTGGACTGTGGGAGGAAGCCGGAGAACCTGGAGAGAACCCACGCAGACACAGGGAGAACATGCAAACTCCACACAGAAACGTCCTGACCCGTGAATCGAACCCAGGACCTTCTTGCTGTGAGGCGACAGTGCTAACCACTACACCACTGTGCCGCCCTGTGTATACTGTCAATTTCAATAGAATTTAAAATTCACAAATAATTCAAATAATTGAGATCTCATTAATATTCAAATGCTAAAATCACTATTCCAATTTGTGTCTTTAGTTTTCTAAATGTGTTTTCCGCCATTCCTGAATTTCAGTGTACTCATCTGTAATTTACCCGTATTGTACAAGCAAAAAGCTTTAAGGTGGCCTGCAGTCATTTCAGCGAAATTTTTAAATTCTTATCAAAATTGGATTAATCAATATCTGTAATACTTTCAACTCTCTGACTCGAGTGCTACTTTGAAATTACATATTTTCGTAACTGTTTGATGCTAAATGGCAGAAACAAACTGAGACACCTTTAGCTTTAAAGTCCTGCTCCAACCATTTATTAAACCATTAATAACTCAATACATAAAATGACAAATTTTAATATTTTCTAAATGGAAAAAAAATCCTTTATAGCCTCAAATCGCATCGAATGTGGTGCATATTGTGATATGTATTGTAGAAATGTTGATATGAAACTTTTGACACATACAAGCCGATAGGGTTAAAAAGAGTTGCAGAAATGCTCAGTGCCAACCAAGGATTCTCAGCAGAGTTGAACACAATGGCAACAAAAACACATTGTACACCTTTTCCTTTAATAAAAGAAATTCAATGGTCCCCGTTTACAGTGTAACTGCTGGGCAGCGTCCAGGTGTGTGAAAGTGTGCAAACCTTTAAGCGTCTGCAGCTCTCGAAAAACACAGTAATGTTTTCAGTCGTATTGCCATATTGAAGTAACTTAACAACGGCAAATTTAGTTTTTACTGACTTCCAGTGGTTGAAGTTTTGAATGTGCAGATTGCCCAGCTCTTTCAAGACAACATCAATTCATATAAATCAAATACAGAGAACTGTACATACATTTGAAATATTATATATTTGAAACTTAGGGTGCTTTACACTTTCACATAGTCACAACTACAGCAAAAACAACAGAACAACCAATGTATTTATAGAAATAACATGCAACCTATGTGTCTTCTTCTTTCAAATCATTTTTAAAAATACTTTTTTTTTTACCATCATTTGTATGTTAACAGGCTTAAACATAAAGTAAGCCTGAAATAATTAACAGCATGCTTGACATCCTCTTATGAAGAAGATTACATTTTCAGCATGTAGAATGATTTCATGTTGTACAATGCCTAGAGATCACACAGTTAAAAAATGACAGATTATTGGTTCAATTAGAGCTAATTATGACAAAAATATTTATAGTTTGAAATACCAAAGTGTGTAGCACAGCCAGTTGAAAACAATGACTACAACCAAACCATAAGTGGACACAATATTTCACTTTGTTTTAACACAAATTTCAAATCAAATAATCAAATAAAAACAATTACCTTTAACACATGAATTTATTGTCTACTACTATTATCATATCATATTATCAATTATGAATATTTAGGCCATAGAATAGGGGTGTTAAACTCATTTTTTCTTGTAGGTCACATCAGCATTATTGTTGGCTTGGCTGGTTGTAACTGTAAGACTATATTGTAGCATTGTATTTTTTGATTTTAACAACAAATTAATACATAACAAGCTCAGAATGTAGAAGTATAGGAAAAAAAAAAATATATTCAAGTGTACAACTGTTGTGCCATTTATTTTAATTGAGATGACTAGGTGATTGTGTCATGATGTGATATTTCATATTTTTATTGTCAGCACAAACTCAGACACAATTATAATGAAACATAATGTAAGTCATTTTTTATTTTTATGTTAAATTGACAGAAACATAGATATTGGGAAAATGTAGTTTTAAACATATGCACACATAACTGTAAAAACACAGACTAAGACATAATGATGAATTATTTGGTCATCCAAAGTGGTTGAACAGGGTCTTTGCTATGTAAAGATGACAAATTGACCCATTAAGCTTATTGAAATGGACAAGTAAGTGGCTCTAAAGTTATTCGTGTCAGTATAGGGCTTGGGAATGTAACGTCACACAGCAATAATTCAAAGTATATATTACTGCATACTTGACCATATTGGCGGCTCACAGGTTAGTTTTGAGGTAGCCAATTCATCCACGTCGGCACCTTAGTGCTCTTACTTGCTCTTTTATACATTATATGTAATTATAGGCAGATGTTGTTGTGTGACAAAGCGTCACACAAGATGGATCATTGCGGTGATCCTCGGTGATGACAGCAGATCCGCTCAGCTGAGGTTAATATTTAAGGGATTTCATACACTTGCCCTGTGACCAAATTCATCCCACTGTCATAAAAGCCAAAGGACTGAAAAGCAGGTAAAAAGCAAGCAAACAATTGCTAAGCAGGAACATTTGTGTTTTTACATATTCCCTGACTGATTTTGGAGGCAACATCACTTTATTATTTATACCTTATTCTTTTTTAATTTTTTACTTGATTTGTCTTCTATGGCTCTGTTTTGCCCTGTTAATTTCTTCGAAGATGGCTTAAGTGTTTAATTTAGTTTACAAAAAAGACTTCAAAGCATCAAAGACCAAAAAGACAGTATAAATAACCACCACTGCAGAATTATAACTGTTTCTGTCTCTTTACTCCTGTGGTCGTGTTGGATTCATTAAAAGACTGTTAAAACAACTTCTGGATCGGCTGCAGTTTTTCTGCCCCAAAGAATTTAGCCAGACCTGTGTATATCAGCTTATTACATATCTTACTGTATAATGAACAATCATCCATCATTAGCATTCATGTAGAGCTGTCTCACATGTAGCCTAACAGAGATGCTGATCTGAGAGCTTCATCGATCTCTAACCTTTATTTCTCTCTCAAAATTACATCCATTGGTGTTCTGACTCCAGAGATTTATGATTTCATAAATGCTCTGCTCTATAAGCACTGACACTACACAATAGACATAAAAACACATGTGTGACATTGAACCCCCCTCCTAACCCCGGAGGGGAGAGGAGACTTGGGTACCCGGAGGATGCACGTCTTTGCTGCATTGTGTCAGCAGTGTCAGCAGTGTTTATTGGAGGTATTAGGTTGAGATCGCTGGTCCATTCTTGGGAATCTCATAGGGATCCAAACCATGAACCACATTCACCTTCTCCAAATACCGGCTCCTGGCATCCTTCGAGTGCTTGTTCCAGTAAATCCCTTTCTCTTTTTCAGCGATTTCTGTTCATACAGTCTTTGTTTTTCACTCGACAACGCTGGTAAACTTTGCTACTCGTCATTGTTCACATTTATCTAACTACCAACAAGGCTGAAATGCCCCATAATGCAATGCATTGATGTAATTTTTCCCAAGTCCTGTTGTCTGTGTTGAACAAAGCGACAATGGTCTTTCTCTGTTGAATGGTTGTACACACTTGACCCCTCCCCAATACCTGGGCTGAAGAAATTCTACTCCCACCTGTGAGAGATGATAAAGAATTTACGTAGATGTCAAAGCATGACTCATTCACCTAATCACCTCAGAATGGCCATATTTTGCATTTCACTAATATGTAGTTTACTGTTCATGTGCTGCTGCGCGTCATGTGATACGCTTTAACGTGTTGCTCGCATTGTTGCCATTGTACAAAATCAGCTAACGTATTTTTGTTGATTTGATGATGCTTTGCACAGAAATGTCCTACTCACAGTTCAGACTCACTGTTACCCTCTTTGGGATTCAATTTGTCGCCCACACACAAATCAGCTGATAGACTTCTTTGGCAGTAAAAATTCCACGTTTGACTCTTGGTACTCTATTAGATTTACAGTGGGGCACAGGGCATTGTCACAACCTACCCTGTGCCAGAGAACGACCTATCGAAACCTAATGGTTGCTGCATATTAGCTCATCGTTTACATCTGAATGGCGAGGCCTGTGAAGGAGTGATAACACAGCAGCGCTCACCATTGTTAAACCTCAGTATTATGAACAGGTTTTTGTTTTATTTGATTTATGCAGTTTTAAAAATCTCACATTATTTGTTAATTTGCAATTCGAGAAATGTTAAATTTAGGGTTTCTATCAGTAGTTTAATAATGCCTGTATGATAAAATAGGTATCATATTCTTGTGGGCCACATAAAATGACGTGGTGGGTCAGATTTTTGTCCAAGGGCCTTGAGTTTGACATGTCTGCTATAGAGAATACTACAATGTGTGTGCAGTTACAATATCATTATAATTACAAACATGGGAAATGGGAAAAGACAATAAGTTCTGTGATTTTATTTTCTGTGCATCTCAATAAGAGATCATTTGGATATGGCCATGCTGTCAGATTGTGCAGAGATTGCTTCCATTACTAGCAATCTTCACAAACAGATTCAGAGACCCTGCCTGTCCTGCCTTGTCTCTGTTGCAAAGATACGGTGTTCATTCCTCTCTCTTCTTTTCCAACTTCCTCACATGCCAATAGAGCTAATTTTCTCCCCTTTTGCTCTCACTCACTGACACACACTGCATCTAGCCTCTCACTACAGTCCATCCACTGTTGCTTCATCTCCTATTCCTTCATCACTTGCAGGACTTTCTATACTTCTTTATTTTGCTTGCTTTCATGTGGGCTCACTCGTGCCTGTTCCTCTGGGCCCATCGACACTCTGCCATGCAACAGACCAGTATGTGCTGGTTTGGCAAAACTACTATATTGGAAATGAAAACCACTCTTCTGTACCTTATCTCTCAGGGGAAATGACCTGACCTGCATATTGCATCTTTTACCCACTTCTGCTGACTTTTCTCCAGCCAAAAACACTTTTTTCTGTCTGAAATCTACACAAGTACAGAATAAAATTTGCCAATTTCCTATAGTAAACTTCTACTACAGTAAATACAGCATAGACAGAATATTTTGATTGCTTTACAAAGGCATTTAATGAAGCGTTGCTTCCTCTTGAACAAGGAAAGATCTGTTTCCATGTCAGTATTTTTCCTGTTTTAAGGGGAGTGTGAGGGTGATATTATTCAAATCTGTAACAGGGTTTTTATTGTCCTCCCTTAAATATCACTGTTTTCGACAGGATGAATGAATGTTAACCAAGGTCATCCCTCTCATCCCTCTACATTTATTTAGCCACCTAGCAACCGGAATTTCTTAAATACACTCTCATTCGCTGTGAGATGAGAAAACATATTCAGCTGGATTTGCCTCCTGACAACTCCCCCCCTGGCTGAATATAGGCTAATATGATATGAGGAGTATGTGAAATAACATTGTTCAACATTTCAGTGATGATATTACTTATGATTTCTTATTCATTCCATTCAACCGTATGCTAATGAAAATAAAATGAAGTGTCCACATTCACAAAGCATTACAGTCACCACCAATACAGTGAAAGAAACTTTGATTCCTATTTGCAGTCATTTTATTCTCCATTTTTGATTTTTTAAGGTATGGTTCCGTTCTGGGAACTCCGTGCATTTCCACATGCGTATGTGGAAAGTTTGATAGCAGGATGAGCATGACTCCCTGCCCTTCCAGGTGCTACAAGGACAGGTTAGGCCAGGGATCTAAGTAGAACATTATCCAGGTCAACGCAGCTTAAAATGCACAAATAGTATGAATTTTAGATGCATAGTGAATCAGCTGAGACACCACATAATGTTGGCTAGCTTTGAGATTAATTGAGATTGTGAGTCATTTCCTGGGCCTGCCTTAACTAACAAAGATGTGCTTAATTTCTAAGACTTCACAGTGAAACAGCATTGCTGGCAGGCATTTCATTTCAGGTATTGTTTAGCAATATATGTATGGCACATGCTCATATTTGAAAAGGGACAAAAGGCTAATGGGTGTAACACTCCTCATGTCTACAATCGTCCCACTGACACTGCCATTTGTTAAGTGATATTATCCTGGAGTATGATGCTTTCACCAAGGTAAGACAACAGGAATAAATGCCTTTCTTCAGATTTTGAGTCCATCTTGTAAATACAATATCATCATCGCATTTAATGCACTAATCCACAATATCCTCAGTTTGATATAGACAAGATCTTTAGTGATAAACGGTTATCACTCTGGAGTTAATGCTCTGCTCTATGACTTATCCTTATCTGCTAATTTTTATTGTTGCACTATTTAATCCTGAACATTAGTGGGATTTGGCAATGTAAACAGAATTACTGTTTACAGACATACAGAATGTCTTAGCAGGAGCAATAAATCCAAAGATGAGTGTTTGTGTTGCTGACTGGAGAACTGTTTGTTTATGAACGCTACTATGTGTCATCTGTCCCTCTTGAGGTAACACAACAAAATATCACAAGAAGTTAGTACTTAAAACTCATCATAATGTTCAGGAAAAAAAAAATGACCAAAGAAAAGCTTTTTTTGAGGAAAGCTTTTAAATTATTGTATCTCTCTCTCTCTTTCTCCTCTCCAAGGTCTTTTGTCCTCATCAGGTGAAGGACTGTGAGCCCTTTTCCTCCCTCTCTCCTCCCCCACAGACGTCACCC
>KV751371.1:421821-436547 GCA_001698575.1 Mola mola | reverse complement strand
TGAATCTTTTTTTTATATATATTTAATTCATGTCAGTTTATATATAAAATATTGGTGCAATCAATCAATATACAAAGATCTTTTTATCCTCTACCAAATGCATGTGAATGAATGAAATGCATTTTCATTTCTCTATGCCACATATGTGTCTCACTGCACTGCATACTTTTTTAAGCAACTGCTGTCTTTCCTAAATCCATCAAGAGGCAGCATGTAGAACATGTCGGATTTCCATGACATAGTAAAGTCCACACATCACACATCTCCTGGCACACATCACCAGTAGGCACAAAGAACGTCCTGGCTTATTGTGAAGCACAGGTGGTGCATCTCAAGACTGGTGCTGGCTATTTAGAGATATGTGACCGACACAGATGGGTCTTTCTGAGGACCTGACTATACCTCATGGACAAACAGTAACCACCACCACCATCAGGAAACCCTGAAATTATTACATAGCACAAAAGTTTATAGATGACTTTTAATAAACTTTGATGTGAAGGACTTATAACTTATAATATGGCCATTTTGTGCTTCTGCTGCTTTAAACCATTTAATTGCTTAGTTGATGAGAAAATGTGAAATAAAGGTAGTTGAAACATATCAGTAGACAGTTGTTTGGTGGGGAATTAGGCAAAAGGCTACAGAGGCTGGTTAGAGCTGAAGAAATATCATGCTGGATGGCAGCAAGGAGACTTTCATTTTTATCACAACAATCATTGCTTTGCCTTCCTGGAAAGTGGCATTCAGTATTATTTATATCACCTGACCAGAACAGGTACTGTGCCAGCATTATCACAGCTCTGAGGGCATCAGTAGCAACAGGGTACAGCTGTGAATGGTTTCTTCTCCCACAGATGCCATGACCGTGAATTAATCCCCTGTGAAGAGGGCAGGATTTGTGACACCTCAGATGCGTGCGGCACACTTTTGAACTTCGGAACTGTCTTCAAACAACCTACTCACGATGTCTCTTGCCAGCTTGTTTGAAGTGTAACAAAGTGAATTGTGGAAGTAGGAATCTATTGAAATTCTTTATCATTTTAGATCATTATCATCAGGAACCTGTTGTTCAAATTGAATATTTATTTTACATCATAATAGAATAAGAGAAGAGAATAACAGAAATGTTATGAGCCAGCCTTATGATTAATCATAATCATTATCATCAGGAACCTGTTGTTCAAATTGAATATTTATCTTCTCTTATGTTATGAGCCAGCCTTATGATTAATCATTGCTTTTTTAAAGCAATGATTAACAAATCAGAGTTGACTTTGTAACCATTCTAAATCTCTTGCTCCTATCTAGTTAATTATTAAATATTGTCTTGAGAAAGACGGTAAGAAAGTCTGTTAAGATTTTTCTATTGGCATTTATTGAATTGGAGGATGCTTGACATATAAATGCGTTTAGAAAATATATGTTCAGTATTGTGCAGATTTCATCATTTTACCGGCTTCATTCATGCTTCATCATCAATGACTCATTTAACTGCTTAGCAACCAGCCTGCTAGTAGAGTCCAATATTTGCACAGGTGTACAAGGTGGCCTTTATAACATTGTGCAAACACTCCATAGTGTTCATGTTCAGTGTTCATTCACAAACAAGGACACTGTAAAACACTCGGAGCCCTCAATTTCACCGGACGCGGTTTGTTTCCATGCTCAGCACAGCTTCAGAAGAAGCTTTCAAGATAAGAAGAGGTTTTGCCTATTTCCTCAGATTTTGTAGATTTGGTCATTTTACTTAATTTTTGTGCTTATATCATTGGCAGAAAGGTAACATACTTGAATTGCTCCTTTTTTATCTGTTGTTATTTGATATACCACCAGGCTATACTATACTGGTATTTTACTTTTAAAATGAACCGGATTATTTATGCAATTCCTCACTTCCTGCCTGACTCAACCTTTCAGAGTAGCTTATACCGTTTTCCATCAGATTGAAGGGCTTATTCTGGGATGCTACCAAAATACACCGTGGCCACAATCAGCTATGGTGACTGCTCCACAGCCGGGTAGGGGTACAGATGTGCCTGGTGGAATTCTGGGGGAACCAATGTACTTACCACTATATTGCAGCCAGGTATTCTGTCCTTAATTCAACAAAGAAAATCTGCCACCAAAAGTTTACCTTTCCAAACTACAACTCACCTATTTCCGCAATGCAACCCTCTTACTAGAAGTATATCACTTCAACATCAAAGAATCCTCCTCACTTTCACCAAAATCACAAATAAACTGCCTTTCCCCCCAAATACCTATCTGTTTCTACTGTATATCTAATCTTTATGTCTGATCTTAATCTTAATTCAGGTCCAGCTGGATGTATGTTATTGTGCACAAAAACAAGAAAATACATATTTGCAAATGACCAAAAACAATGTTTTTTAAGCAGTAGGATGACATAATTTGCATGTACCTATTAGTGCTCACGATGAATGAAAACAATTTCTCCCATGGCTTAACATACACTCACCATAGAAAAAATCAGTGAGGCCAGTATTGTTCTTTAAATACCTCATAAAACAGTGAACAGATGTATATTCCCAAAATGCTTTTTAAATTAAAGGATCTTGGTGTTAAACACCTTTAACACCAAAATCCTTGGAGCACACCCAACTTGACTGGCGTCTAATGAGTTGTACAGTAGAAAATGATCTAATGTTGATGAGTCCAGTTTTGATCTAATGAGATGACAGTTTGAATTTTGCTCATCAGTCTTAATTCATCACTTTCAATTTGCACAGAAGTACACACACCCAGCATCAAAACCTAATTTGTAGGGATTTGGACAATATTACAGAGTTACAATGAGTGGAAATGTAATTATTTTTAATTTTGTTGATGTCATTAAATCTACCAAGGTGGGAATTCTTGAAAATGTTGCCTAATTCAGCTTCAAGGTGTGCAAAAGCTCAATTGATTCACCATTTAAGTTCAGAGCAATGAAGTTTAAGACTTGTTGGATTTTCATTGTCCCTGGGCCTGCAGCTTTTAAAGGAACCACTCTTTTATGAACCACTTTTGTGCTGACAGTCTCCCTCCCTCTCCTTTATTTTACTGGACCTCAGCAGTGTCAGAATAGACCTTTTAAAATGTCCGTGTTTCTGTCTCACATTGTTCTCTCTCTAATCCTGCAGGCGCATTGCCAAAGGCGTCTCTGTTCTCACCCATGGGGCCGTGGCCCTGCGGAGGGACCAGGGTGTCACCAGTCGGTCGCAGTACGCCGGTAACTGCCTGAGCGACGGCAACCAAACCCACAGAGTGCCAGGCAGGATCAGGTGAGAGGGAGGGGAGAGGAGAGGTGGCAGCCGAGGGTGACTGAATTTCAATGTCGGCAGCTTGCGACACACGGCAGAAGGAGAGAGCAAACATCAAGAGCAGCATGGAAAAATAAATAGTGGCAAGTAGTTTTAATGAAGCTTTCACATTCAGGGCAAGTCAAGGGTGCTGAGTCATTCTGCTGTAAAAACAGCTGGTTTGTTGTATAGTGACGTTATACACACGGTGGCTATAGATGGAAATCTGGAATAATGTGTTGCTGATCTTATACTAGTTGGTTCTCCAATCTTAGAGGATTCATTAATATGATCAAGGCTTGAGCCCTAATGAAGAGTTTAAACACAGGTTCCAAGTCTGTTTAGTAAGGCTTTTTAAATGTTTGCAAAGTGGTGTGCCTTGGTATTTTTGGTTATAACTTAATTAACACAAATCAAAGAACAAGTTTACATTGTCTTCTTTTCTAAATTCTGGTTTTCATTGTGTTTTCTTTAGTTTTACATACCAAACTTCTAAATATTTCAAAATGACAGACCGTGACGCTGACAGCTTATTGATTCTGCAACTCATCAATACTGTCACACAGGGTCACATTCAGCACTGTCAAAGCATAACTCAACCTTTAAGCTATAGAGGAAAGCACTGCTGCTAGTTGCTATAGCAAAAGTATATTAATGCAGTTGTCTGCATCATGGCTATTGTGTTCTCATCACTTCTCTGATGGGTTATGCTTGTTACCATCACTGATGCACACAATTAAATAGCTCTCAATAGGTTTGTTATTTTTTTTCAGTTTAGGAGACTGTGTCCAAAATCCATAAGCTGCTTTTTCCGAATGAAGCTGAGAGCACAATGTTGTGTCCTCCTGACTGAAGGCCAAGCTGAACCTGCACATCACTTTTAGGCTTATTACTGAAAGTAATTTGTCCAACTTGCTAACTTGGTTGCAAGTTTAAAGCAGCTGGTCGGTGTGGTTGGACTGGATTGTGATGGGTTCCATACATCAATGCAGCACGATAAGATGTTGACCCAGTAAAGAAACCCCATTTAGCAGCTGTAAATTTGCCTTTTAAGTCTTTTCTGTTCATAAAGGGCTACTTACATCCATAACAATATCGTATAGAAATTAAACATAATTTATCATTCTAAAGTTTTTTTCTTTTCTTTTCTTTTTTTTTTTTTTTCCCCAGTTATGTACATACAGTTATTACATCATTTTTACAGACTATGGTACTGGTAATAGTAATAATAATAAAAAAATGCTTTCAGGGAACTACAGGCCTGGTGGCAAAAACTGTTTTGTCTACATTTTCATGTATGTTGAATAAGCTAAATTAAATCTTAAATACTCTATTGATCTGTTGATTGAAGAGCAGACTATTCAGCTTCAGATACAAGAGGAGGCAGTGTACAAGAAAGCAAAACAGGGGCAAGAGAGCTGGTTTGCTAGCCAAGCTAAAGGCTAGTGCCAGCAGCACTCTAGATGGACTTAATAGTCATTGCATCTGTGTCACTAGGAGATGTAGAACGGTTGTGTTATTGTACTGGTGGAAACCTGGCTCAACAGCTACCTGCCGGCCTCTGTTTTCATCCTCAACGGATGGATTTTCTTCCACTCGGACCAAACCAACTGTTGGAGGGAACAAGAGGAGGGGGACTCTGCGTAGGGTTGATGAACAAATGGTTCCATGGTTGGCAGCCACTGCTCTGAAGCAGTTGAACATTTAACCATCAAATGTGACCCTCATTACCTGCTATGTGAATTCCCAACCATGTTCATAGTTGCTGTTTATGTCCCTCCGCATGTTAACGCTAACGCTGCCTTAAAGGAGCTAAATGACACCGTTAGCTCTCTGCAAAACACTCAAAGGCTTTGTACATGGTATGTACATTATTTTAATCATTTAAATATGCAAAAAACTCCTTATGTTCCTTCAGCATGTCACCATCGCCACTCGAGGTGACGATACAGTTCACAGAGTGTACGCAAACAGACACCCCCACCTCAGCTCTTCAGATCTCCTCTTTGTCATGCATGTCTCTGAATTCTGCCCTGTGTCAGAGAATGGAAAATCCACACAGAAAGCCATTAGAGTGTGGCCTACTACTACGGACTGGCAGATGCTGAGAGAGCAGGTAATGTGAACCTGGAGGAATACACATCATCAGTCCTATGGTATATCAAAAAGTGCGTAGAGGATGTTACAACAGCTAAAACCTTCACCATCCATCCCAACAAGAAACCCTGGTTGAGGGTTTCTGCTGCAGAAGTCGTCTCCTGACGGACACTGCATACAGGATGAGGGATGCAGATGCACTCAGGGCAGTCCGCTGAAGCCTGATGGTGGGTATAAAGCGGGCAAAATTGAACTATGCTCTAGAAATACGGGGCAACTTCTTCAAATGACCCTCAGAGCATGTAGAGGGGCATTGAATGCGTCACAGATTACAACTAGAGAAAAGCACAATGCCCTCAACTCCTTCTAGGCATGCTTCGAGGCAGATGCCACCAGTACCTCCAGGTTCATACCGTTGCCAGATGATGCCCCTCTCAGTGTTTCAGCAGCAGAGGTGAGAATAACATTGCAGAAAGCCGCAGGCCCTGATGGGATCCCAAAACAGGTCCTGAAGGACCATGTGTACCATCTCTCAGTGGTTATGACTGACCTATTTAACTAATCACCCCTCTCAGACATTTAGACCAGCAGATGCAGGGACAGAGCAGCCTTTATTGTGAGAGACTCTACCAACCCTGCGAATGGACTCAACTCAGGCAGGATGCTGCACAGCATCCAGACAAGGACCACCAGGCTGAAGAACAGCTTTTTCCCAGATGCTCTTCTTCTATATATATTTAAGGGTCCATTGAGGTTAGGGAACAATAGAATGGTGAAATGCAAACTTTTGAGGAACCATTAACTAAATTACGATAAACCTTGACCTTTAATTCTAATTCGGCTCCAGACATTTTTTTTATGTCACATGACTGTTAGAAACCAGGTATCTATAAAAGCTTTAAATTTACATTTCAGACAATTTACCTTTCTCACCGATTGGAAATGTAAATGTGTAGAGGGGCAATGAGAAGAGGACTAGGATAGCAGTAGTCGAACTTTTAACAGCATAGTTGATTGACTGCTGCTGGTCTTTGGCACAATCCCCCTGGGAACGGTTTTGAGAAGTCAGGTTTCTTTTTGCTTTTCAGCTGTCAGGTTTACAGGAGCTGTCTGATAACCTGCTGCAAGGCAGGCTCTGGAGACCTTGTGTGCGAATTTATGAGTGCACTTGTGCCTGAATACCATTTATAAATGAACTGCAGAAAGGACACATAATAGTTGCATGAAAGGAGGTTTGTACATGGTCTTCCATTTAGAAAATGTTCAGTAAAATCAGTCGTGTAAATGAGAATGTAATAGAGTCCGTCCCATCTGGCCACCACGAGACTTTATTTCAGAAAAAAATATGCACAGTAGTTAAAAGCAAGTAATACATGATTAGTTAATCCCATTTGAACTGTGCCATGAATTAAACAAAACTTTCTACCGTAAACATTTTTACAAAATAAAATTCTATGATGTACCAGTTTGTAATAAAAATGTTAAAGTTTAAGACTGAAAATAAATTATTAGAGAGACTACACACCCAACAGTAAATGACTTTGTCACGTTTAAAAGTTACCAAAATCCATTAATGCAATCTTAAATTGTAGAGCGAGTCCCACATAATAGCTAGCTAAGAGAATGTAAAGTTTTACGACCTCATTTATCAAAGCAGGTAAGCCACGTATTGGGCCATCGCACCCAGCTCACTCCTCCCTAACCTCCCTAACCAATAAAAGATCTAACCTAAACCAAGAGAAAACACAATAACTGAAAAGACAATCTCCAATCCAAACTAAAACAACACACTAAAATAACAAAACCCAGCAGTCTTTCACATGCTGGGGAGGAAAAAGAAGTCTAAGGCAAAAAAAAATGAATGCTGCATTTTTTTCCCGGTGCAAAGCAGCCTCTGGTCTTCCACCTTCCTCCTGTTCCTCCCATCCCTTTTTTGCCCTCTGGTGGAAGCAGTTCTGATGCACTGCTCACCAAATAACACAGGAAAAGGGAGAGAGGCCCGAGGTTAAAGAGGAAACAAAACAAACAAAAAAAATAATATCGCATGCTTGCTATCTTAAGAACAAAGACACGCACCAAACACACTGACACTTTAGTGTATATTTGGCCTGCCGTAAGCTATCCTGTGACCTCTTCAGTGAGTGGTGCAGGGGAGTCAGGTTCGGATGGTAGAGTGCTCCATCCCTGCCTCTGATGTGCTACAATAAATAACATTCAATCTCACACAGATACTGAACTGTATGGGTACAGTGAGGGGAGTGAATGAACATCCTGCTGGGAAAAAAACTCAACTCATCATACCAAACCAGAGAAACTTTTCACCGTCAACAATGAGGAGAAGTTTATCATGCTATGCCATCTTCAAAGCGAAGACAGCGAAGCTGTGCATTCAAAATAACATGTTAAGATGCTGGTGTACGAAGATGCACTCTTATTTCCTTGAGCTTCCACCCAAAAAATGTTTGACCTGAACGATCTCTCTAAGTTCTTAGGACCAAAAGAGAGATTTGGTATGAGAACTTCCCACTGTGGAGAAGCTGGGGTAACAAACAGCTGGAGTTAACTGTCAGGGCAGTCAGTGCAGCCAAGTTGATTTTAACACCTATCATGTGGGTTTCCACCACAAAGTTTGCTGAAAATGGGTTTGTCAAAAAACGCCTTATTAAGGCAACGTACTTAATGGTGGCATGACCCATCCCACTGTTTAACAAACACTGAAAGCACTGACCTGTCTGCACATGACAAAGAGCCCAAATCCTCCTCTCCGCAGCAGGGCTGGAATCCCAACCCTGTTGCCCTGTAACAGGAAGTGGGCAAACCCACTGATGGCTGCAGAGACAAATGACAAATGATTGTGGTTTGACAGCTTATACACTAAAGTCCAAGCAGATTTTCACTGGGTGAATATCATAAAGACTGGAGGAGAGTAATATCAATAGAGTCCAGTAGAAGGTGGAGCCTGTAAGAGGCAGAACTGATTAATACTCCTTGTTTATAGGTGCAGCCATCTACACGTGATTTTCTAGTTTGATTAATATATTTTTTGGGGGGCTAAGGTCCAGCCACGCTAGTGTTCGATGATGGGACTTGAGAGAGAGAGAGAAAAAAAGAAGTAGTTCAGTACCTGTAAGTAGTAAACTGCTGTATAACAGTGACTTTCTTGAATTTAGGCTATAGTGTTGTTGCAGTCTAAATTTCAATGAGCAAATGCAAATTAGCCCCATAGCTACTATGTTTCTTTCTCCAGATTCAGACATTTTTGCCCAAGTTGAACAATGAATTGATGTCAGATCTTTGCATCTTTTGGGGCAAATTGTATCATCTTTGGCTTTCTATGCACTCTTAAACACCTTTAAAATTGGCTTTAAGTTTAGTCTGAAATGGGTTGGCTGGAACTCACTTGTGACCTTACAAGTCACAAATTTACTGGATTGAATCCATATTTTCTTTTGTCCACATGTCTAAGTTATGGTCACACAAGGACAACAATTAGGGAATTCCATGAACGAATTTGCATCTTTACATTGCGTTTGGCACAGCATTCATTAGTATTGCAAATTTTGTTTTGACAGATGATGTCTATATCCATGCCTAATAAGATGGAAATACAGGATAATAGAAAACACTCAAAGTTCATTTAATGTTATGCAGCTTAACTAACCTTTTTTTTGCTAACATGTTGGTATTAGCAGTGCTGTAACAGTAAAACCACTAAGTGTATTGAATCAAGCTAATGATCATTTTCTTAATACAAATTTAAGAATTTGTTTATTTCCTCTTTTCAAAGTTACATAACCGTCCTTCAGTGTTAGCTGAGAAAAAGCAAAGTTTGCACCCCTTTCCTCCAGTTGTATGGGCGGTGAAAAACATTCTGTCAAATGTAACAAAGTTCTTGCTAAACAAGATGCCGATAAGTAGGAGCAGGCACAACACAAAGTTAAATTACAACATTTAACAGACTAAAATAACAAAGAGTCACAGATATGACGGATTGATGACGGGGTCAGAGAAATACTTCCTGCACAAACAGCAAGTTTGAATGCAGATGGATGGTTAACACAGGTTATCTGCCTGTGCTCTTTAATTAAGTGAGTTCATTTCAAGTAGGCAAACATTTCATACCTTTCAGAATCTGGTTTTTGAATGCTCTCAATCAGCACCAGGGCTGTCTGTTACAGTAACAGTCGCCGAGGTCCATGGGAGGCTCATCGAGTGGCAGTGTTACTTCTCTCTATGGCACAATAAATGAAACCTGTAATACATGAAGGGATTCACTCTCGAGGGAGATGACCACCTTTTGCCAAAATAGCTAGACTCTGATTGAGGTGCAGCTGACATAGATATAAAAAACAAACAGTTATTAAAAATTGTGCGGCCTAGTTCGCATGTAAACATCTTTATTTCGGTAATGCTGCAGTTTCTAAATTTATAAATACTCCTGTGCCCATTTAAAATCTGCCAGTGGTGCTTTATAAAAATCTGGATGAATACAAACATAATCCACTTGTATTTCATTTTAGAAACATGCATTAATCTATTTTGGTAGATCATCAATCTTATTACATAAGATGAGCTTGTCTTTTTATGAAATATAGATCTGGTTAGGTTCTATCATAGTCCAGGGGATGGGAGTGTTGTTGAAGCTTGCTAGCTAACAAACTTGATGTCTTTCATAGATGAACAAACATTTCATAATGACCATAAGCACCCACTTATGGTTATTAGGAGATGCTAAATTCATTTTAGTTTTTATTTTTGTCAGCAGGAGACCCTGTGAATAGCTACTTGCAGACACTCTATAGTTACAATTTACACACAAATTCATACGTATAAACAGTCTTAGTGGCTAGTGGTTCACTTAATTTTACGTGAATGTCATTCTCTAATGCTCCTTTGCATTTCCACCTTGATATTTAATATATCTGATCCAATGTGTAAATATGGTTGCCATGGAAGAAGCAATGTCAGTTTCAAACTTGAATAGACCACCACAACATAAGTTTCAAATTACCAAAATTGCTGAGGTTAAAGGAAACATATAAGACTTTTACCTGGGGAACTTGACTCCTGTCCCATTTGAATACAATACATCACAAGTCATTTCCTAAACCTATCCATATGATTTCTGTGCCTAAACTTTAACAAATCAGCCAGATCTCCAAGGGCCTATTTTGCATAAAGGAAGGTATAGTGCATCAACCGGCAACACCAAAATTTCAGTAAGTGATAAGCTAGAATGAAAATTTGGAGACACAGCCCACATACATAGCAGCTTAAGTGGTAGTGAATTTTGTGATAATATAATATAAATATACATATATTTGGAATATACTGATAAACAGCCAATAAGTGAATTATCCAGGAGTCATTATCATGTCTTGATACTGCTGTGGTTCCTGATTACTCTTGAAATCCACTACAAGGGAGCAGAGGAACATAGTTATACCACTTTTCATACTACATTGGAGGTAGTATAAAGAGACACTTTCTGGCTCTGGACGCGACTCCAAAGGACATGACATAAAATTGAAGCCCTATTGAATTGACAGGACAAGTACTTCTTGCCTCACTAATGCTCACTTGGTTGGCTTCAAACTCTGATTTCAACTTAGTGTAGTTTAGAGTTGAAGCCAACAGAAAACTTGTTATGGTGGGTACAAAACTCCTCACATTATTGAAGTCATTGCCTGTTGTAAAGCTGTGCTAAAGAACGGCGATAATGTGCCCTTTTTGTTTCAGAAAAACATGAGGTTTGAATGTCGTGTTTCAGTGGTTATGCCATTACAATCCATGGCATCCTCTTTTTGAACCTAGTAAAATGGTGTTGATAAATGGAGCCACACTTGCCAGCGGTGCTCTTGTTTGAATGAATAGTGAACTGAACGATTGAGAAACAGAGTGAATTCAGCGAATCTTCCCTGAATATTAAATCTTAAAAATACAATAAAACAAAGTTCCTATTATTAATTGCATTATGGACTTTTATTAAATAAAGTATATGAGATGATGCATTTCTTAATATTGGTATACTTAACAACACATAAATCTTTTACAATGAGATGGAAATATTTGTTGAACAGCCTCACACGGACAATTTGTATCACTCTACATGAGAGACATTTGAAGATAACATCCATACAGGAAAAGTCCCATAAGAATATTGCTGTTTGGCTTCTGTTTTGATCATAGTTGCATGATTGCATTCACCAAAAAGCTAAAAATCCGCTGAACAACCAGCTGCTCATGTGGGCTGTGGCTGCACAAATGTCAGGATGTACAGAGAGAGGAGGAGGAGGGGAACATGTGTGAGGACTGAGAAGACGTGTGAGATGGCGGCTTGGCAAGCAGAGCAGGAAGATAAGCAGAGAGGATTGAGAGAAAGAGTAAATGGAAGATGGAGATTGCAGGGGACAGAGGGAGAGATGATGGTGGCGACGATGATGATGCAAATGTTTTGGCTGTCTGCTTGGAAAGCACTTTGCAGCCTCCAGCCACCAGATTACAAACAACAACATTAGAAGCCCAATGTGAGCCTGTGCAATGAAATCAATTAACACATGCAGCACAATACAGCACAGCGCAACTCAATGGTTTTCACACATGCCTCAGTGCTACAGCACACTGAAAAGTGATAAAAACATAAATGACGACCGAAAAAGGGTTGCACATTCAGAGTTAAATAAAAAAGTTTTCAAGATTTAGGTCTTTTAACTGTTTTGCTTTCCTGAGGATTACAACCAATTTGTTTTCGACAGCTCAGTTACAGTAAGTTCAAGTGGTAGACAAAATGGTAGAGGCGTATCAAAACGCTCCTACCGTGACAGATACTTCCCTAGATCTGTATTCTCGGTTTCTAGTTATGCTAGTATTTCATGCTTTCCCTTAAAAATGCTCCACTTGAAATACACCAAGTCTGTAAACTGCATAATTTAATTTCAGACCAATTGTTAATAGAAGAGCTTAAACTGAGGCACACAGTCCTGACATTTTACTGCCTAGTGTACACTTACTGTCACAGCAAATGGATAAGCAAATGATTGTGCTTGGAGTCAATTTAAACCATGAAACCAAAACAAGAAGTTTAGGCAGGGTAAAAAAAACAAAAAAAAACAACAAAAAAAACCAAAAAAACCCTGCAAAGTTGGTGATGCTCAATTGGATGTACACTACAACCTCTTTCACAATATATAGCCATCTGCTTACACTTAAGTGATTAAAATCCAGTTCAGACCATCAAAAGCGTTCTGTCGTGTAAATATTGTGATGAAATCATTCCCACCACGATGACTTTATAACATCCTGCTCTTGTGGAACACTGTGCTTCCTGAAGTCCCTCTTCAGTCTTACCTATACATGAAGCAACATGTTCTCCACCAATAAAGATAGTCCCAACTATAGATATAGTGATATAGTGATATAGTGAAGCAAAGTGTCTCAAACAGCCCCTAGTGGCTGGCTCCAGTATTGGTCTTAACCCACTGTTCCTTCATTATTTCAGGTAGGACTTGGTTCAAACTTAAACCTCAAAGTACTCCATAAAAATTTAATTTTCCCAAAGATGGTTATTTTCCCCTTAGTCAGCTATTACTACGCTGATATTTGTTCGATTAACGTCTGTGAGCAGGTCAGTTTGCTAGCAGTATGCTATCAAAACAAGAGGTCATGATGGACAGCTGAGCTCTCCTTATAACTGGGGATGCAGGGATATAGTAGGGAACTTATTACCATGAAACCACTTCCCAGTTGCCACTGCTAGTTCCAGATGACATCACCAGTACAATATACCAGTTCTTGGCTATTTTGTCTTTGTTGTTTAATTTTGAAGAAGTGGCAAGGAGTTGTCCACCTTTATTTATGTAAGTGGTTGCAGCATTTGCCAAAATATTTGCAAACTGCGTAGAGCTTAAAGTTTCCCCTGTGGTAGAATTAACCTGTTATTTTGCCTGCTCTTATTGTGAATGGCTACAGGCAGCTTCAGACATGAAATGCTCTTCAAATGGTTTATGTTGTGTCTATATTAATAAAGGAACTTATTTACCTGTTAAATTGGCATAAATGTTCATTTTGGGCTGATGACCCAAATTCATAATAGAAGGGAAACTTCTGAACAAAATGCATGGTGCTTTCTTATAAAGATACTAATGCGAACTGAAAAAAAAAAAGCTAGTCACATCCTGATTTCATTGATTAGAGCCACTCCATTTATCAGACATGCAGAAGTAGGAGAGGAATTGATTAAAGAGGATTTAATGCCTTCATACAGCTGAGAAACAGTGCATTGTCACTGATTAACTAAAACACAATAGTGATGGGAATTCCAGCTCTTATTAATATAAAAAGCATACGCCATATCAAATGTTTATTATTTATATAGTTTTATTTATATACTGCTGCAAATATAAATTAGAAAAAAAAAATGTAACAATTTGCAATTGAACTTTTAATGATTTCAAACCTTTAGCTTCTTTCTATTAAATATTTAACAATTTTAAACTTGTAACAATTTACAGTGAAACAACAGATAAGCTTACAGAATCACACACCAAAATATAAATTAAAATATGTAAGACAAAAAGAAAAAAAGCAGCATACAGGTAAACGTTTTAGCTACTCTTTAGCTAAGATTTGCATTAAGGAAAACTAAATGCTTCAGCTTTGAGGGGTTGATCCGGTTTCTTCTTTCAGTAGTTATCTGTCCTGTTTTGGAGAAGATTCCCTCTGAGGGGACTGATGTCGCCACAATGCACAGTCTCCGCGTCATCACCTGGGTAAGATGTGGATAAACTGAAGCCTTGGTCTGCAACCAGCTCAGTGGGTCTGCACTTCTCTGGCAAAGGGGCTCATCAATGTGGGATCTCACTTCCAGTATCGCATCTGCTGAGGGATTCCTTCTGGTAGTGTCTCTACTTGCTCGTTCTTCAAAGAACCTCCAAACAGCAGATGCTTGGTGCTCCTTTTGTTCACCTTCTTCTGCCTCTTCTCCCTCTTGGTCCCCTGGCAGTGGAGTTGGTTGGCTGGATCTTGCTGCTGCTGCAGTTATTCTCTGAAGAGCTTCATCCACCGCTCTGTTGTCATTAAAGACCAGCTTCTTGAATCTTGGATCAAGAATGGTGGTTTCAGAGAGAACAGCGTTATATTCCATTCTGTGGAACTTTCTGTCCATGGATGCACAGAGAGCATCCACCAACTCTTTCACTTTTCCTGTAGTTACTCTGGTTTGGTGCTCAGCTGTCACTCTCTGCAGACCCTTGCACAGGATTAACATTTTGGAGGCTGTGACATGGCTGAAAAAGAGTAAACAAGTTTCAAAATTATGCTTTTTTT